>JAHLJS010000009.1:33179207-33441874 GCA_038502445.1 Eremochloa ophiuroides
ACTTCTTCTATCGGATCTAACTTAGGAGGTGGCTCTGCCTTAGCTTTTAATGCATGAGTTATAGGCACTGAGAGGTTAAATCCTTTCCCAAGTTTAATATCTAAATTGCCCGCACAACCTTCTCGCAAAAGCTTTCCTATTGGTAATCCAATCATTACATCAAAATCCCAAACATCAAAGATATAGAAATTCAGCAAAATTCGAAATTCATTAATCACAATAGGAAGAGAACATAAAACACCTGAACTAGGAATAATATGTCCTGAATGATTTTTCAATAATTTATTTGTAGGAATTGATGGCATATCTTTCAAGAATTTTTCAGTAAATGTAAGAGACATGGTATTGACACCTACTACTGGATTTTAAAAGGCATCAAAAGGATATGCATCAATTTGACATTTAATAGTAATGGCAGGAGAATTTAAATAAACTATATCATTTGAAAGCTCAGATTCTATCAACCACTCATTACTCATCACAAAAATCAATTCTCTTGTTATTTCTCTAAGGAATTTTAAATCAGTATGATATGAAATATTAAAATTCTTAAAATTTAGAGATTCTTGTGGTTTCATAATTTTATGATAGCGTGAGGTGTTTCCATAATCATCAAAAAGTTCATCCTCAAATTCAAGCATAAAATCAGAAATTGGAGTTATCTCCTTTTCATTGGATAGTTCAGGTTCTAAAGGTGGAGATGAATCAGACAAAAGTTTAGATTCAAGTGACAAAGATTCATCCTCATAATTCTTCTTTTTCTTCACGAAGATCATTTAAGATATTAGTAAGAATGGTTTTAGCATGTGTAGCAGTAATATGCATAAATGCTCCTCCTGCGGCCAAATTAAGGTATTCTTTATTTTTATCATTGAGCCCTAAAAAGAAATGCTGCAAAAGCATAGGTTCTGGCAAAGCAAGATTAGGTCCAGAATTTATAAATCCATCAAAACGATCCCAAGCCTTACCTAGAGATTCGTTATCTAATTGTTTAAATACTATAATTTCAAAACGAACTTTAGCGACCTTTTCGAAAATTTAAGACAAAAATTAGTACGCAATACTTCCCAATCTCCTTGATTACTCCCAACATGGCGATTATACCATTTCTTTGCTTTTCCCATTAATGAAAACGGAAAGAGTTTCCATCTTAAAGTTTCATCTTCCATGCCCTTAATGTGCAAACATGAACATGTCTGCTCAAAATCAGTTAAATGGGAATAGGGGTTTTCGCTAGAACTATCAGAAAAAATGTGATCCTGAACTAACTTAATTAATCCCGGGCGTAACTCATAGCCAGATGATGTGATGGGTAAAGATGATTCTTTTGGCTAGAGATACGATCCCGATGGTGCTCCATATTGATATAAAAGTTGGGACATGGGTTGCATACTTTTAAAAAGGTAAAAGATAAAAGATAAAAGTATAATACAAGATTAAGATAGACTAAGTCAAAATCTATAAATTAACTGCACTCTATTAAATATTATTATTATCAAAGTATCCGCAAGCGCACAGATAAAACACCGATGTAGCACTTCACCGGACAATCCCGGTTTTAATATCGAACCCAAAGAAACAGTAGGTGATACTAGCTAAATCTATTGATTCTTAACCCGATAACACAATCAATCCAGAAAATATCAAGAATGAGGAGATAACTAATAATTATCTAGATCCGACAACCGGTAAACTTTAAATAATATCGTTCTAATCGGGCAGTGAAATAAATAAGAGCGAAAATCAGAGTTCTCTCCTACCAAACACTTATACACCTATCGATCCTATCAACGGAAAGTGGACTACAGAGGAATCAACGCAGCTGTCACCTACGCGAACTACCACTATCCGGCCAATCAGGGGACGTTCACAAGTAATTATAACCCACACACCACGTCTACACTACAAACTACTACTTCAACCAAGGAGCTACCAAGATCAAAGCACTCAAATAAAGTTGTAAACTTAAGAACGAATAAGAACAAATGCTTACTTGAATCAGGATATTGAATACAAAAGTACCTCAGAACGCAACTCCGGGCGAGGGAGCTGAATCCAGACAAATACAGCTACGAAGAAGCTCCGACAGGCCGGGACTCCTCCGAATCTCTACTCATCTACTCTATCTCTCTAATCTCTCTTGATTTCTAGCCTAGATCTAGTGGATATCTATCTAATGCTTCAGGGTCTTCATCTCTTGATCTGGCTCTCCTCCAGGGGGGTCAGGCCCTCTATTTATAGCCCGGTGGGATGAACGCGTGCCGTTAGATCAAACCGACTTAACCAAAGGCCCAGATGACTCCTCAAAGGCGGTGGTAGAAGACTCCAGAAGGCGGCAGGGTGGAAACCCTAGGGGGCGCCGGCCGGCCCCACCTTGGCAGGTGTGGGTCTCCGGTTGCTTCAGGTGCCTTCTTCACTTTTCCAGGGTCCTCGTGATGATGTTTCCTTCGCGGTCAAGTTTTGTGTCTTTTACGCACTTTAATCCCTCTTTTATGCTTTTCTGGAATAATCCCTGGAAAATATGCAATTCACCCAAACTTGTGGAAATTATTAGTAATAACCCTATTCTACTGGATATTCATGTTTAATGCAGGGATAATTGATAATAAAATTTAGACGATAACAAGTGTCAACAGTAGCTCACTTGTGTTGCTTCCGTGTTTTACTCCGATTCTTGTGAGCCATACTTGTTGGTACTTGTGCTTAACTCTTATATACTTGTGTACCTTGTGTCTTGGTTCGTATAAGCATGCCTAACCCCTTTGTTCTTATTGTATCATGCTTATATGAATCAAGATTTGAAAACCTCACTCTTCTAAATCTATTTGAGGTTGTTGTCATTAATCACCAAAAAGGGGGAGATTGAAGCATCTAGGTCCTAGTGGTTTCGGTGATTAATGACAACAAGACGGTTATTATGACTAATGTGTGTTTTGCAGGATAACCTAGAGGTTAGGTCATAATAACGTGTAGGTTCAAGCTCCTAGCAATGGAAATCGATTTGGTTTTCAAAGGATGGAAAACAAGATGGAGATAGGCTAGTTCTAAGTACCGTTTGGTGTTGGGAGGCACTTAGAGTAGTTTTGGTCTTGTTTTTGACTTTGGCCGTACTATTAAGGGGGGTTTGAATGGGTAGCTTGAGCTAGACGTGGCTTGAGATGGTAGTGTGGTGCACACTTGTCAAACCTAGGTCTAGTGAGTGCAGAGAGGTCTGGTGAACTATTTGGAACAAACTTCGTTTTGGAAAGTTATCGATTCGGCGAAGTTTTGGGCCAAAAAGTTGCACCGGACGCTGCACCGGACGCGAGCTAGAGCGTCTGGTGCAGTCTCAGAGTTCAGCGGACATTGTGTTGGAACCACTGGACGTGCAGTGGTTACTGTGCGAGCGTCCGGTGCTATACCCTGGGTTAGGGTTTAGCACCGGACAACCACCGGACGCTGCACCGGACAAAGTCCGGAGCGTCCAGTGACCGTCCAGAGAGGTTCCAGAGAGGTATTTTGAGCACCGGACGCGTCCGGTGAAGCCCCACCAGACGATGTCAGCGTCTGGTGTGTTCAAAATACAGCAGGTACAGTAGCCATTGGAGGGGGCACCGGACAACTACCGTATGCGTCCGGTGTGAACTTAAGAGCGTCCGGTGCTCCCGAAAACAGAGGGCTTTGTGCCTAACGGCCATGGGCTTGTGTGGGGGGTATTTATACTCCTTGTGCTCATCCATGGGAGGTCTCTTGCCACTTCAAACAGCTGAACACACCTTGAGACCTTGAGAGATTGCAAGAGCCCTAGGGAGGTTGAGTGAACTGCGAATTCGAGTGAGCTTCTTCCCTAGAGTTGATCAAGAGTGACTTGTGTGCATCCATCCATCTCTTTGGCCTTGTTTGGGTCAAGTGAGAGTTCAAGCTTGTTACTCTTGGTGATCGGCATCACCTAGACGGCTTGGTGGCGATCGGAGGCTTGGTGACCGCTTAGAGAGCTTGTGGGCGGCTCAAGCCAAGCGTGTGAGTGGTTGTGGACGATCCACCGCGCCGGAGAGGCAAAGGATCAGCCCGTAGAGAGCACTTGGTCTTTGCGAAGATCAAGAGGGAGCTACACCCTTGCGTGGGTGCTCCAACGAGGACTAGTGGAGAGTGCCGACTCTCTGATATCTCGGGAAAAACCGGCTTTGTCTTTCTATCTCATTTACATTCCCGCATTTACTTTGTGTTTTTTACTTTCCTAGAGTAGTATACTTGTGATAGAATCCGGCTTTAGGTTGCATAACTTGTTTTAGGCTTAGATCAACACAAGCACTTGTGGGGTGAGATTGGGCAAATGACGATAGGTTGAATTGTATTTCAAAAAATTTATTAGTTGCCCAATTCAACCCCCTCTTGGGCATCCTCGATCCTTTCAAAGAGTTCAAGTGATCTGTAGACTAATCAGGTGGCACATTAATTTATACCTCCCAGCATTTCGTTAAGAAATGTCAACAGCGGCTCAACTATGGTTGAGGCTAGTTGAATTGACACCGGGCTAGAGTGCGGGAACAGGTGCGGTTGGGATCTAGGCTGCAACTTAGCCTCCGGTGCACACCGGATTTGGCCACTAGATCTGTTCGATGGGCTACCGGAGCCCGCTTCAGAAAGGTTCTACCATAGAGCTTCAAGCCCACCAGAGTTGTCTGGTGGTTGGCGAAGTTCACACCGAGCTTGGATTGTTACTGTTGGAGCACTTACTATTATGGTCGTTTAGACCACAACCTCTACCAGTCGGAACCGCCAACTGAGTGACTGATGTGTTTGGTCAGTTTTTGTTAGAAGCGGTTTGGATGTTGAATCGACCATTAGCCACCCATTGGTCAGACCACCATCCCTCGCGGTTGGACCGCCATGGCGCATAGATGATGTGTGGAGGAGCAACAACGGTATTTGCTCCCCCTCCCTATAAAATAGATGGGAGCTCAACTTTTGTGGGCCTCTTGGACATTTGTTGCCTATTTGGGATTTTTCGTTATGAGAATCAGATAAATAACCAGCATCAGTATAACCAATCATATTCGGATCATGACTTTTCTTGAATAATCAAAGATCATTTTTGACATTAATGGTATCTGAGGATACACTTTGCTCCCATCCAATGACAGCGAGTTGGGTTCACACTATGTCTAGCTAGTAAGTTCACTGTAAATGCGATGTCAGACCTGGTGCAATTTGCAAGATACATAAGTGCGCCAATGACACTAAGATATGAGATTTCAGGTCCTAATATATATTTTCCCCAATATCCCGTGGTCTAAATGGATCTTTCCCTAATTCTAAGGAACGAACAACCATGGGGTTATATTGGGGTGCGATTTATCCATATCAAATTTACTCCAATATTTTCTGCATATAGGTTGATTGATGCACTAAAATTCCTGAGGGATGATGCTCAAGTTGTAAGCCTAGGCAATACTTGGTCTTACCCAAATCCTTCATCTCAAATTCTGTTTTTAGATATTTGCATGCTTCCTCTATATCCTTTGGGCTGCCGATAATATTTAAATCATCAACATACACAGATATAATGCAAAATCTCTTTTGAGATTTCTTAGTGAAAACCCATGGTCAATCATCATTGTTAAAATATCCTTTCTTTAGAAGGAATTCACTCAGTCGGTAGTACCACATTCGTCTCGACCGCTTGAAGCCATATAATGACTTTTGTAATTTTATACAATACATGTTACTATTTGTGTTTGGATTCCATCGGGAACCTTCGTATATATGTCCGAGTCAAGTGACCCGTAAATATGCTGTCACCACATCCATCAACTGCGTAGATAGATGATTTTGAACTGCTAATGATATTAAGTTCGAAAAGTGTGAATGTAAATGAACAATGATTCGGGAACAACTGTTGTATTGTATTAATCTCTTAATTTATATACATGTGAAGAGGTGTGTCCAAAGGACACAACCGATGAGAGAAGTTACATTTTTGTCACCTAAGAGACATACCTCTTTAGTGACATAGTTAACTGCTAATATACTCTCACTCATTCTAACTACTTGTATGGACGGATGAGATCATCAGTGAACAGATGCCTCTTCTTATAATAAACACTGTTTTGTAACCAAACAGAGAATTAGCATAGTTGCATAAGATGGGAGTTAGTGCTCTCGTTACAGTAATTTTTGCGTGCGCTAAACGTGGGACCAGACGAGTCGGCGTGTTCTTTGACTTGGCCTTAACCGAGCACCATGCACACCGATGTGCACTAGACGAGCTTTGACCGGATAGGTGTGGTGCTTGACTGGACACTTTTGCACACTCTTAGAGCTGAGAAATACACTCCACTTATTTGCATCCTTGCAAATCACTTTCGGTGAGATTGGATAGCTTCTAGTGTATTTACATCGTCATTCTTGTATCTTGTGGCACTAGGTGTGTTACTGGTGGAGCTCTAGTTACTTTTAGGTGGTTGGGAATTCCTCCTAGGGGTATTATTATATCTCAGCCATCCATTTTTTATATCTTATTCAATCTCATCCATTCATCTATTTTCCTATCCCTATCCCACATCTTATTTCCCAATACCCAAACAACACTTTAGTGGTTGCCATCACTTTCTGGCCTTGAGTTAAAGGGATATAGGAATTTTTATCATTTTTAATCCTTTTTATAAGAAATTTTAAAAATAACCGCACCTAAAAATATTTGGCAAATCTAACCCGTTTTGGTCGCGCTAGTGCCGTTAGCGCGACAAAAACACGTTGCCGCGCCATATGCATTGGCACGGTAATATTTACGGATGTTAGACGGCGTTTCTGATGTAGAAAACCTCATCGTGCCACCCCCACTGACATGACATTACTGTGTTGTCGCGGCCATCGAGAGTGGCGTGACAAGACTCAATTTTTAAAAAAATCGTAACTCCTTCATACGACATCGGATGAAAACGATTTTTATATGAAAATTGTAGAGCTCAATGAGATCTACAACTTTTTAGTTTTGAGTATTCTCATTTGAGGACGTAAAGATGCTCAAAAAGATTAATATAAGTTTTCAGCACCATAATTATCGCGTACTAACGCTTGATGCATTAAAGAAAAAAAATCATTTTTATATGAGGTCAAATCAAAATACTTTCTATACCAAAGTTGTAGCCCTCAATGAGATCTATAACTTCGTAGTTTTGACTTTTACACTTGAGGCCGTTACGATACTGGAGAAAATAATATAAAGTCTTAACAACATATTAATCGTGTATCAGTTTTTGTCGCAATATGAAAATTATATATTTTTTTTGTATGGTATCAAATGAAGATATGTTTTATATCAAAGTTGTAGTTATTGATGAGAGCAACAACATTTTAGTTTTAAGAGCTTTCATTTAAACTGGTCAAGATGCTTAGAAAATAGATAAAATTGTGTTTACTAACTGTATAGTCGAGCTTGTCTTTTTAGAAATGTAATATATTTATTCTTGGATGTCACATAAAATATTAATCAAATGAAGAATACAGGTCCTATGAAAACCTTTTATATAAAGTATATTTATTGAAAGATATAACTTTTTTAAGACGATAACCCTTGATATTCAATCATCAGTTAACTTGATTATCTTCACGCTAATGACTTGGACATACAATGAAGTTCACATATGTAGGTAAAAATAAACAACTAGACCTATTGATAATTGAATAAGCACACATGCTAACCCAGTTGACGATGTTTGTAATTGCTTGAACCTTTGGGTTCGACTGGTGTCGTCGAGAAAGTCGATGCAGTTAACTTAATTTTATATATTTTCTGAGCATCTTGATCATTTTAAATGAAAGCTCTTAAAACTAAAAAGTTATTGCTCTCATCGAGAACTACAACTTCAATGTAAAACATACAAAAAAATAAATTTTTCATATTGCGACAAAGACTGATACATAATTAATATGTTGCTAAAACTTTATATTATTTTCTCTAGTAACGTAACAGCCTTAAGTGTAAAAAGTCAAAACTATAAAGTTATAGACCTCATTGAGGGCTACAACTTTAGTATAGAAAGTATCTTCATTTGACCTCATATAAATTATTTTTTAATGCGTCAAGCGCTAGTACGCGATAATTATGGTGCTGAAAAATTATATTATTTTTTTGAGCATTTTTTAATATCCTCAAATGACAAAACTCAAAACTAGAAAGTTGTAGATCTCATTGCGCTCTATAATTTTTATATAAAAATCGTCTTCATCCGATGTTGTATGGAGGAGTTATGATTTTTTAAAAATTACGTCTTGTCACGCCACTCCCATTGGCGCGACAACAAGCACTATCACGCCAGTAGGGGTGGTGTGACAAGATTTTCTATGTCAGAAACGCCGTTTAACGTCCGTAAATATTGCCGCACCAATGCATGTGGCGCGACAACGTGTTTTTGTCGCGCCAGTGGTACTGGCATGACCAAAACAGGTTAAATTTGCAAAATATTTTTAGGTGCGGTTATTAAAAAAAATAAAAAATGATTAAAAATGATAAAAATTTCAGGGATATTGGTGATTGCGATCAAGCTATTATAAGGGCCTCTTGTGCTCGTGTCCGCGAGAGAACACATGGCTAGTTGAAGTGCACCACTTGATTGATTCTTGCGGCACCTAAGTCATGGGTTTAGCATGTAACGCTAATGAGCATGCGAATCATCATTTAGGAATCACCATGAAAGAATGCATATTAATTTATGAAGAGATACCTGTTCAAACACACCCTTTCATATGTATAAACCTCTATGGGATCAATGAAAACACTAGTTCTTCCAATATATTATCTTATTTACATCCGTGCTTTAACAACAACCGCTAAATTTGGAGAGGCACTTAACATTCTATTGAAGACATTTGTATCCTAATAATAGCCATACTTACAAAACAATTTAGCTCTCCTCTTGGAGTTGCTATAACTGAGAAGCTACATCACTCTCTAAGGTGTTGTTTGGGTATTGGGAAATAAAGAGTGGGATAGGGATAGGGAAATAGATGAATAGATGAGATCAAATGAGATGTAAAAAAATAGACGGCTAAGATTCAATAATACCCCTTCGAGGGATTCCAAATCCCCATCCCAATCCCTAGCCAAACACCACCTAAATTTAATAAATGATATATGATAGTTCTATTATGATTTTTTTCACACAAACAAAGTTATGATACACCAATGAAATATAGAACTAAACTCAAAGTCAGTTTTAGACACGTGAAATATATAAATATAAATATAGCTAACAATTATGTCCGTACATTACAACAAAATCCAAACATATAAAATTAGACTTTGTATCATTGCTGAACACAACTTGTTCTATATTATATGAGCGTACTAGTCATATACTCCCTTCGTATTGATAAAAGATGACGTTTTAAAAAAGGTCTTGATCAAACATTGGAAATTTAAATTATGAATAACTTTTAAATGGTTAAGTTTGAAAATATGAAAACTATATAAATAGATTTGTCTTCAAATATATTTTCATAAAAATATACATATATCACTTTTCAATAAATATTTTTATAAAAATATGAAGTCAAAGTTATACATTGAAGATCATGTCGTTGTTCTAAACGTCATCTTTTACCAATATGGAGGGAGTACGAGGATATGGAAGTCACGACCCTATCCATCATCCTAAAATAGACGATCTAAAGAAACTCTAATATTAGACATAAATATGAGATCGAATTTTGGCTCTTTAATATTAGACATAGATATATATAAATATAGATATAGTAAATATGTGGCTAGCTTATTGGTGGAAAAAATCAGAAAAGAAACAAAATGACAAATAGAAAATCACAGAAAAATTGCCATTGGCAAAAAACAAACACCGTGGAGTCACAGAAAACTGTTCTGTTTTGGGGGAAAAAAAAAATAATTAGAAGACACCTTAATTAGCGGACTCCAGGTAGGAAAAAAAAAACCAGGAAACAAAAGACAAATCAGAAATTACTGTTTATTAGCGGATGACAATTCTGACTTCCACCATCTCACAAGTAGTTAACAAGAGGTGGACCAAAAAAATGGAATAAATTTTTGCTCTTTAATATTAGATAATACTCATGAATCAAATATCTGATCATTGGGTTTCAAGTTAGACATGGAACATTGAGAGCAATTAGTTGCAATGGTAAAAAAAATCAACATATTAATAATGATTTCCAAATTATAACATTACCTCCAACAGTGAGAAAGAATGTCAACTCCCTAGTCCCTACAGCTGTCATATCTAGAAAACGAACAATCAACTCCACCTAGAAGGCTCGAGCCCTTGCTATGTTGCGGTTAGGAACATGCATTCGGCCAACCATGAGATCATATCAACAGCATCAGAGCAAGCAATGCCATCCAATGTTTTGCCTTTGCTCTGATGCAGCAGCTCAAGTTCTCTCCCTGGCTATTTATTATTATTATGATCTGGCAAAGTACCAGGCCCCTTGTAAGGCCTCTGAACTCATCCTAACCATAATGTGTATTTAAGAACCACAGTCATCTTCAACCTCCATGTCTGTAGGGCATAGTGTGTCAAAAATCACCAGTGTAAACAGATTTCTTATTTCTGCATGTGTACCATTAGAAAGGTTATGGTAATTGATCATCCCATCGCGTTTTGGTTCATAGCCACGCTCCTTTTTGCCATATTGAACACACTCGATGAATTTGAGAACCTTCAGGTAGGCTTGTAGTGGTATAAATACCTATAAAAGGATAAAACTGATTATTTAATAGGAAATAAACACAGAAGCTATTAAGCATAAATGAGCACCAGCCAGTTGCAGAAACACTAATAGCACCAGAATCTCATGTTTGATATT
The DNA here is from genome assembly GCA_038502445.1 of Eremochloa ophiuroides. NCBI lineage: Eukaryota > Viridiplantae > Streptophyta > Magnoliopsida > Poales > Poaceae > Eremochloa > Eremochloa ophiuroides. The sequence continues at coordinate 33,190,026 of JAHLJS010000009.1, forward strand.
TGCTATTGCCATTTTCAACAATGTGAAATAAATTTCTCTCTCTCTCTTGCTCCCATGCCTTTTAAGTATCAGCATCAGGACAGTTAGATACATCACTACAGCGCTTAATTCTTCGCTTATACCTTACAGATAAATGAAAGCCAAAAGCATTATCATAATTAACAGCACCAAATAATATTAAGTAGGTGAACTAGTTTGGTATCTGTACTATTCTCGTGACTTTAAGTAGCAGGCAGGACAATTAACAGCACCAATAAACTTCTATTTGCTTACCTTAGAATAAAACAATACTAACAGAATAAAAGCCAACACGTTCTCTTGTCTGTTCTTAATTTAACATTTCAGTTACCGTTCTCACAGGATATAGAGGTCAGATTCCACAATAAACATTGGAGAAAATATATAACCTAAAAATGGAAGAGATAAGTTGGTAGTTCCTTACAAGATCTGAGGATGGTGCTTGAGGGATTTTCGCCATAGCATTTGCAACATGATACTCATCAGTCATTTCAGTTAATGCCCGCTTCATTAATGCAGCAAAGCTCTGTACTTCACCTACCAAATGCTTATCAGTCCAGACTTTGGGTTCTAAGAGCTCTCGAAAGCCAGTATCATGTTGCCGGTTGATTGATTTTCCGATATCCACTGCCAAAGACATATCACCTCCCAGGTAGAAGGCTAGTGCAAAAGTAGCCACTACCAAAGTATCACATGGTTTGCGTGCCAATGCTTCATGAAAAGCTAAAAGGCTTATCCTGTAATTATAGCAAGCAAGTTCAATATGTTGGAGAAGAACAAAACTACCTCGATTACTTCATTTTCAATAATGTAAAAGAGTCCACATCAGCTAGAAATAGACCAACATAAAAAAAATTCTTGTCTGCCCATAATAAATTGGATAATTCAACTCACCATAGACTATTATGACATGGCCTGTTAGGTGCAAGAAAATGATCCAGCTTAGAAAATAAGACCTGCACAGAGAGATTGAACGGGAACATAATCAACTTAATGGGAAACCCCACCAATTAAATACACAAAATTAATCAGCAACAAAGCTCCATTAAAAAAATGCTTAGCAATAAAACAAGGAAATGCCATTGTAGAATGTAGACTGTTGCTCTAGCCATAAATAATATCTCATCCTGAAACCATCAAACTTGCAACAAGAAAGTCATAATATTCATTCAAATTTATATAACATTGATTGCAAACTTTGATTGATTATAATTATAGGAGCTAAGAGACTGATGAACATTGAAAATGATAATCTGTCACAAACTCTTAGTGAACATGACGAAATGTTCTGCTCTGCAAAGCGGGGCAGAGAGCATAAGTGTCTATTTCATCTTTACAGCATGTTAATTGAAGATTTAAGTTCCTTTCAATCTGCTGATTTCAATCTACATAACAGCAGTAAATAAGTACTAAAATAAAACTTACTAGTAGCATATTAGTCCCTTTATCCTTCCTCTTAAAACGAGTCGAAGAGAAATATGCTGCCTGTACCGATCATAAATAGTCAGCAAAACTCTACAAATACTTGATTTTCAAGATATGTTTGTTTTCCTGGCTATGGGTTTACCTGAAAGGGCAACAAATGTTCAAGGAGGCCAAACCTCCACAGAAACCTTAAAGAAGCTTCAGCTGAACCATAAGCAAGCATATAGTTCATCTCCATAAGTATCCTAGCCTGTCAAATTGCATGTAAATAAATAAAAGAGGCAAAAATATAAGCTACTTCATCATGGTTCTTTAGAGAAGCAGAAATCATTGATATAATGAAATAATGTTGCATGTCAGAAACAGACCTTATCAAGTCTTGCCACTGAGCAAGCAAGTGTTCTCACATAATAAGCTGTTTCTTTGGGGAAGCTAAACCCTAAACGAGCTGCAATTCTGATTGCACGTAGAATACGGGCTGTTAATAACATGATTGCATTAATGACAATGATCACACACAAAACTATAATAAAAGAAATGGTTAGCTTCGGATACTGACCACAGTCCTCCTGAAACGAAGTGCCAGCAGGAATTACAGTACGAACCTATCAAAGGGAGAAAACTGCAAAATGAACACAGAAAAAGAATGTTGAATAGGTGCAAATATTAAACAAATAAGTACCACAGACCTTAGCTTTCTTAATATCTTCAATGCCTCCCAAGTAATCATAGATCTTTTCTGAATATGGGTTAAACATTAACCTGCACATTTCCAAGGAAAAAATTACAAACTGCAATATCATATCCATAATATTTGAAAGTACAGAAGTACTAACCCATTAATTGTGAAGTCCCTCCTTTGGCAGTTCTTCCAGCGAACAAAATCACTCTTGCTACAATTTTTGCCCTTTGAATTGTAAATCTGTAGTAGCTTCTCTGGAGTACTTGACCCCCTTGCACAAGTATTAAAACTTGAAACCTGCAAATAAGAAGGAATTAAGATATATCTTGCTAATTGCCCACTCCAGTGCAAAAGAAAATTCTGATTCAGCAAATGCCAAGAATAAAGTGTGCAGTACGGTAAGATGTGGCTAATGACTATAGATTACAATCAGTAAAAAGTTGCACGAACCTCAACGATGGAATTGTTCTCATGTACATGGCATATGGGAAAACGCCTTCCTATTATAACAGCTGATCCTGAGAAAGTGTCTTTCACCTGAAGAATTTAAGATAGTAATAATTTTAATTGGCACGAACACATTGTATAATCAATATATTCTCTGGCATCTCAACTAACAATTCTGAACATGAAAACTTAACAAACAGTGCGAATCAATCACCATCTGCGATGAACTATGCAAAAGGTATTTCTTTTACCCAAAATATTGACATGGTAATAAACAAAGAAGCATTGCACAGGTAGGGGAAAGTAAAACAAGCATACACACTGACAACTTTATTTGGCACTGGTACATATGACATATACTGATAGTCTACATAAGGCCACATACAATCATCTCTTATCACATAGAGTCATTCATATCAAACATATGTTTTACAAGACTAAAAATCACTTATGTCAATTTGTTGACTCCTAAAATGCCGTAACATAGATGCTGGAGAATGCAAAATTGATGGTTCACCAATATCTCACACCTATGTAAAGTATTCAGGATTGTCTGATATGAATGATTTGTCACTGTCATGAAAAGGCACCATAAGAATACACTGAAATCACTAAAACACAAAAGTGTAAGTAAACGAAGATCATTGTTTACAAGCAAGACATCCTCACATCATACAGGATCACTTTGACACGTAGAATAACCTTAAAATGACTAGGTACTGTTCTGTATGTACCATTTAAAAATTTTAAACATAAAGCTACCAAGTAGTTTCACAGCGTTTGGTACAAACAGGCTTGAGGTTATTAGCTGCACATCAACAGTACAGACAGTTCAGAACAACAACATAACCCAACTTTAATGTACACTTTGAATATTACATGTATATACGATATACATAATCAAAGTATATGTTCACTTAAAAACTGAAATTTTACACCCAATACACTGAAAGTAACTGTCAGTTATAACCAGCAAATTAGTCACGTCATAGTTTTTTAGCAACAAACTGGTACCTGCTATTAAATTATGACAGCAAACTTAAAACATCTAGTATTTCAGTGAAAGAATAGCTCCAACACATGATGCCTTAAAACTGTAGGCTTTCATCCCAGTAATACCACTACATCATGATAACAGCCTTGTTAATTTGAGTTATAACCTGCCTAAGATCAGCTGTTGTTATTATGTCGAAATCCTTTGGCGTCTTTTTCATTATGAGATCTCGAACACAACCACCAACAAGGTACACATCATATCCTGCACAAAAAAGTGAAACATATCAACAAAGCCGGCATGCAATTATTATCACCCCCATCTCTAGTTCTGTTGCAGTGTAGATAATAGATAGTCTCTGATTAAGTAAAATGCAACTATTATCTTTGCTTTATATGAGGCTCAGTTGAGTGCTCAATCCAGTCTGCATTTGTTTCGACATTTGCCCTGTAACTAAGAACTCAATCCACTAGTTCAGTCGCAGGATTTCGGGCTGAAATCCAATTTCCAACGGTGGCGTTTCAGGATTGTGCAGGACAACAAACCAAACACTAGCAGGGCCATTGAGGTGGAGGAGGGCGCACCTCTGCTGCGGAGGCGGTGCAGTACGTTCCAGGCCTCGGCGGGGATCATGGACTCCTTGATCCCGAACCGCTTGGCACTGACTTTCCTCCACTCCGGTCCCTCCATCGCCTCCGATCCCGGCCCACCTGCAGACAATGCTCAGCGGTCAGCGCCCATCAGGCAAGAAAAGCATTTTGCCGTGACGTCACAACTGGACCAACAACGAGAACGGCGGAGGGGAAGACTTACCGGCGGATGCGGGGGCGGTAGATGGGGTGGAGGAGTCGGAGGGCGAGGGCGAAGGGGACGAGGACGGGGACGGTGCGCGGCGGCGGCGCCGTGGGGAGGCGAGCGCCGCAAGCGGTGATGGAGCAAGGCCGCCGGGCCGCGTGAGCGAGCCGAGCCACCGCAGCTCCGGGGAGCGCAGGGCCATCGCGACCGGGATGGCGCGCCGGCGTCGGGAGGCGGCAGCAAGGGTGAGGCGCGCAGGCGAGCGGCGGGGGTGGGTGGATGGGCAGAGCAGGCTGCTGACGGGTGACGGCGGCGAATATGCCAGATCCTCCCCCATTCGTTTGCCTCTATCGGCGGGCTGCTTTGTGGCCCATGGGCCGCAGGATCCTCGTGTTCGTAACCATGAATCTTACCCATATATTGGTAGTGGGCTCTATTTTGGAAATCTGCTATCCAGAACGTATATGTTCTGTTAATAAAACACTATAGTTAATGCCAAACAGAATCCTCGGTAAGCCGAATGCTGCTCTCGTTCTTAAAATTGAGGTGCCACTGAATTCAGATGTTCATTTCTATATTTGCAAGCAACACACCTGCAGCATTTCAACCGATTATGTGTGGTAGAATTAGAGACTTCTTAGACCCAAATTATGAATTAATGCTTATCAAATCAATGCAGCAATCGTACAGTAAATGTGTAACACATCCTGGAAATCTAGATAAGGGAACAATGGAATAAAGTCTCTTTTTGGTGTACCAGGAGAAATCATTTTTGACTGTCTGTCAAATATATATTTCTTTTTACACCGTCCGTGTAATATATTTGTGAGATTACAATGAGAGATTCCGTCCTATGTCCCAATAACAAGTGTGGTTTTCTGAGGCTAAAAACTGTAAACAAGCACATCAGCTTTTTTTTAGCAAGGTGTCACCCTTCTTTATTCGCGAAAATTCTTTATTTGATAAAATAAAACTCATTGTTCCCAATTTAGCACCCAAAGTTGAAGTCTTCCTCATGTGACCTCACCGGAAATTTTCAATCAGTGTTAACTTACATGTGGGACCACTAGGTAAAAGATCAAAATGCCCCTAGCCCAATACAATGGCATGAGAAAGCCGAAGTGAAAGAGGATACGCATTGGTCAGGGCAGCACATGGGTGACGAGAGCGGCGGCATATCGAAGGGTGGAGCAGGTGATCCTGGAAGCGGCCGCTTGGTCAACGATGGCTCCCCATGCGAGCTAAGCGCATCCATGGCGGCTGAGGCATCCACGGCGGAGGCGGGCGGGCGCCGAAAGAGTGACCCGGGTGAGTGCCAGCACCGCCAGGTGTTGATGAGGATGGTTCCCCACATGTTGAGGCCAGGATCCTGCCTGTCCTGGTTGTCGCGATGCCTCCGCGCATGGGCAGGGCGGCTTCTACTCGAGCGACCGGCATGGCTACCCTAGCCCCCGCGCACGTCCTGCTCGGTCAGGGATATTGTTGCACGCATCTCCTACAAATAGGCCATAGGCATGTGGGGCACAAATAGGGCAGTGGCCTCACAGACTGGCTACATAGGGTAAGCTTACCATGCCAGTATCTTTCATCTTCTTGTCTTCCAATTAGCAGTAGGATTAGGAGTACATAGATAGTTCTCTTGTATGTTGTTATTGCTTGGAAATCACATTGTGGATACAAATACCAATTAATTATTTTCTAAAAATCAAATTGCTTGGCAACTGAAAAAAAGTTATAAAGGGTGTCAAATGTTTTAGTTTTGATATGGTTGTCAATTTTGGACTTGTCCAATTATCCACTGGGTTTTTTTGGAAGTTGCTAATATTCAATACTATGATAATGTTTTGAAAACTTTTCCAAAAGTAAATTCAGACGAAGTTTTGATGTACATGTTTGATATGCATAATAAGGAGAAGGTTGTAGACATGTTCATTATTTATTGTGATCCCTCTGTAACATTTGGGCCTATCACTGAATGGGTTTTTGTTGGAAAAAGTAACCTAAAAACAACAAAGTCCAAGCTGTGATTATCTTAGAAATCCGAATCCAACAGATGAACACGTCAGTGTTGATTAGGAGACACTTTACTTCCAGAATGGACCTCCAATTGTGGTTGGGTGTTTTGATAGAGGAAGGAAAAGGTAGCGGCTGTGACCTTGCTTTGGAGGATAACTTAGAGGATAAAGTAGTGCTTGGGTGGATATGAAGAAGTAAATCATCATCCAATTGTTTATTATGATGAAGAAGATCTTCTTATGCAACTGTTGACACCAGAAGTGGCAAACGGATATACCGCAAGCGTACGGTAGTCAATGTAGCCTTCACCGGGAGTATTCCAGGTATCGTATTTTTCATAGGGAACGTGAAGTGAACTAATTAGGTCCATGGCCGTCAGATGATGATCAAAGGGTTTAGGATGTAGGTATAGAGAGGTCCCTATGTAGCAAAGATATCTGGTCTTAGTGTTCCAAGTATAAAGAGGTTTACTGTAATACCTCTGGTATTACTGCTTAATTAATCTGCCATGTCATCAGGTTTATTATTAATCATCTGCATATGATTGTGCTTAGGGCCCCTAGAGTGATTTGATTTCATTTAGTATCGATTGTGTAATTAAGTCGTCAGTCAAAAATCAAAAATAAAAATTAAATAGAAATCAAATTAAGCCCTAGAGTTGACCTAAAACCCTAATTTAAAATCTATAAAGACTCAGATGAAAGTGTCTTAATGAAATTTGTAGAACTTTTAAAATGGAACAACTTTTATTTTTGGAGATTTTGAAGTTATATTATGGAAATTCAAATTAAACTCAAATTAGTATGTTGATATTTAAATTTGAAACTTTAATTTCACAAATATTGAGAATCTTCCAAAACACCCTTAATAAAAGTTGTCAAGCTCTTTGAGTAGGACAACTTTCATGTTGACCATTTTTCAAGTTGTTGAGAAAAATGAAAAGTAATTTTGAAAATACAGTTTAAATTTGAAATTTGAATTTACCCCTTTTTCTGTAATTTGAAAATCTGACTGAATTTGAATTTGGTGTCGAAAGAAAAAATGATCTACACAAAATTCTCTACAACTTTGGTATTTGGCATTTCCCCTGATTCAAACAGATAGGTCCTCAATTTAATCGATTTAACTTTTGACCTATGAACCCTAGCTACAGTGGACAAGAGGGGGGGTCCCCTGCTCTGCACGCCGCCGTGCACGCGTGCCCGCGGTGCGCGCCGGTCGCTGTCCGGCCCGGCCAGGCCCCGGGCACCACCGTGCGAGGGTCGCCAGGGGGACCCCGGAGCCGCCTCGTCCTTATCCCTTTCCCTTCCGCAGCTTAAATGGCGACGAGCACCTTCTTCTTCCTTCCTTTTCCCTCCCGACCACCGTCGAGCCGCCTCGGATCCCAGCCAAATTCGCCTTGCTCCGATCACCTCCGTCTTCCCCATCTCACGGATAGCTAGCCATCTCCCTCGAGCACCGTTTGCCACACCCAGCGTGGGCTTTAGTGGTCCGTGTGCGTCGGAACAGCGTTGCCGTTCCCAGGACAGGTCGGAGCGCCGCCGCAAGCACTCCCCACGTGCCTAGCCCACCACGGTGAACCTCCACCTCCAAACTCTCACGTTTTGGGATCACTTGTCCCTACTGATACCCATGTGCTCGATGGTTTCTCATTTGGCGCCCTGGATAGCTCGGAACGCAACCTCGCCGTGGGGTTTGCGCCGCCGCGTCACCATCACCGTCAAGTCTGCGGCTCTGCACCACCTGGAATTAATCCACCCGTTCAATCAAGCCTTGGTGAGCCACTGACTTGAGTGCGCACTTAATCCTATATGATACCACTAGAAGCTCACCGGAGCGCGGCGAACCACCGCCACCATGCCGCCATGGTTGCTGTAGGTTTCGCCCTATTGTTTTAGACGTCGGGTTGGGCACATAGAGGGAGGTAGGAGGTTGCAGGGGGCCTACGGGTGCCCTGGTCCTTGCCGGTGATGCCGCCGATGGTGCGCCGTCGCGGACAGAGCCGCCGCGCGCGCGGTCAGTATTCGCGGCGGGAGGAAGAAGAAAGGGGAAGAGAGGGAGCGACTGACAGGCGGGTCCCGTTTGTCAGTGACGCGGGGCAGAGAGAGGCCACGCTGGGCCAGCTTGTGTGCTGTTGGGCCGACCCGGGCCGGTTTCGCGTTTTCTTTTTTCGGGATTTTTCCAAAGGGTTTTCCAATTGAAATTGCAAATGAATAGCGTTGCGATTTGATATTTTTGTAGGAATAATCACTGTGCCTAAAATCATGAAAATTTTTGTGAATGTTCTCTGTAGTGTGTAGTATTTTATAAAAATATTAAATGTAGGATTTGAACACTTTTTGCAGTAGTTAAAAATTAGGTTATTAAATCAAAAATGCAACTTTAGGCAATTTTAATTAATTCTCTGTAATTCCAAAAATCATGAAATTTTATTTGGCACTGTTTTAAGTTTAGGGCTAACTTTGGGTGAAGTTTGGCATTAAATAGAAAAAAAATTGAATAAGTATTAATGGTATGCTTGAGTAATTGATTAATAAAATAAATAGGAAACTTTGGTGATTAGGGTTTGGTGTGAATTTCGGATTGATTGTGGTTCTAGGTCAAACACCCTTATGACCTAGGGCACCTTAGTCTAGTATGGTTATGACTAGGTGATGAAGTACAGTTATGCTTGAATTAGGTATTATTTATTCTGGGATTTTGCATTTGTCATTTCTTGTTGCATCGCATTGAAACATTCATCATTGCATGCGTATAGTGACCGAGGAACCGGAGGTAAAAGTGAAGGCAGTCACTGAGGAGATTGTTCCCGAGGTCGTTCTGGATTTTGACATCTGTGGTACTGGTTCGGATACGACACTTCACGCAATCCAAGGCAAGCCCCGGTGCATTCAGCCTTTTCCTTGTGTTTTAAAAATTTTATCACCTTGAGTTAAATAATTGCATTAGGTTGATAGGAGTCGATTGTCACCTACTTGCTGCATGACCTGCCTTGATATATAACCCCTGAAACCTGTTTTAAAATGAAAAGGTTTGAAAATTCTTAGCCCTGCACTTTAAAGTTAGTTTTGCATAAAATGCTATTTTCTGACCTATGATGATATACTAAAGATGAATATGAATTTGCAACCGTGCGGGTGACTTGCACTTGGGTTAGAGTCCCAATGTATTGTCATCGACGGATTGGAAACCGTTCGGTTGGCTTTGAACTTTGGGTTAGAGTCCCGATGCATTGCCGCCGCCGGAAAAATGAAAATTAAAAAGGAAGTCCGTTCGGATGGATGTGCACATGTGGCGGCGTTCCCATGTCTTGTCACCGACGGGCACGGATTTGGAACCGTTCGGCTACTTGTACTTGGGTTAGAGTCCCAATGCATGGTAACCAACGGAAGAATGCTTTAGGGACCGTTCGTTGACGGCCTGCTGGATCAAGACTTTGTAACTAGCCACATACTACGGGAAGCCTCTGACTCCGGTGGCTCTACTGCTGGAACCGACAACCACGCACTGGGAGTGGAGAGATGGCGAGAGTAGCGTGTACCCTCGTGGCCGGCGTGCCTGGAGACTAGAGGAGTATTGTGCTCTCGGGTGACGCAGGACCGGTTCCGGGGTATGAAAAGCCGTGGTCGGCGGGGTTGGCATATGCAAGCTTAAGTGCTACATATGCAGTGTGGATAGGGATCCCCAGCTGGGTACTTTCTGGATTCGAATCGACGTTGCTCCTCGGTTAATGGAGACTTGATCCACTGACTTACATCGAAAAGTGGTTCGTAACTAGGTGTTTTTGAGAATGATTAAGCAATTGAAAGAATGTGACATATGAGAAGGAATATTGGTACTATGGTTATGATTAAAATAATATTGAGATGAAATATTGAAATAGGATAGTAATGCTTTTCCGCAAAACTCTTGAACTCTTGCTATAGCCTTACCTTGCCTTGCCCCAGCCTGCATTCCTGAGTATAATTTTACACCTTTCGTCGCGTAAGTCTTGCGGAGTACCCCAGTACTCATGGTTTGTTAACCCCTGTTGCAGGAAGTCAGCAGCCGGAGATCTGTCTTGCTCCCTGCTGCGTGATGCTCGTTTGTGAAGGAAGTGATGGTGAGTGATGTTGGACCCTTGGGCAGGGTTCGTATTATTATGTGTATCTGCTACCCTGATGCTACTTCTATTTAGGTATAGATTGTAATAACTGTACTTGAATTTATATTTGAACATCTGGTTTGTAACCTATGTACTATGAAGTCTTCCGCACCTTTACTCTGATGTATTTTATTATGAAATGTTGTAACCCTGTAATGGCTTCGTAATGGGATCCTGTCGGAGAATACGGGCGCTTATGTAGCCCGGCAGGGCTGCCTAGATCGTCTGGGACACGGGCCCGGCTGTCAGAGGTCATTAGTGACAATGACAGGTGCCTGTGGGCCATGTGATTTAGGCGGTTCTGTTACAGGTGGTATCAGAGAGATCCGTTGCCAAATCATTACAGTGTTACTTTTGAAAACTTTAAAATGTCTTGGATCACAAAATTTAAATTGGTATTTTGGTCCAAAATGCTTACATTCTTACCTTATCCCTTCATTCTTACCTTATCCAATAGTTCTTACCTCATTCTCTAATTTTTACCTTACGCCATAAACTATCTATGGTAGCAAGTGGGTAGCATATTTATTTAGCCCTATATTAAAGTGATATTTATTTTTCCTATTGCATGATTTAAAATTCGTAAGTGCGATTCGTGCATCATGATAATCTCACATGATTAATTAACTTCCTCTTTAAAAGTGGTTTTGGGTTAGAATCTAGTAAGCCTATTCTTCCTAGCCTATCAAGTCCTCACTAATCCAAACCTTCTTTTCCTGCCCGTCGTAAAACCTTAGTTACTATTAGGGGATTCTGCCTTTGTGCGACAAGTATCAATTGTGATGCCATGTTTAAGCCTGTATTGCCTCTAGGTTTTGGTTAAATGATATCGGACCTAAGTTTGGCTTGCTTATCCGCAGATGCCTGTCAACACCCTGTCGTCTGGTGCTGGAACCTCCAAGGATGGAGCTGGTGTTTCCAACCCACCGCCTATTCCACCAACCCTGGCTGATGCCATTGCGGCCTTGGCCAATGCCGCCAATGCAATGGCGCAGAATCGGGACAATCGTGGTGGGCGTCGAGGCCGCCACGATGATGAGGAGACCACGTATGTGGATTTCACTAACACCTGTCCGCCCGTCTTCACCAAAGCTGATGAACTCCTAGAGGCTGATGATTGACTCCGTACCATGGAGCAGAAGTTTAGTCTGATCCACTGCACCGAGATCCAGAAGCCGCTGTTTGCAGCACAGCAACTACGAGGTCCCGCAAGCGCTTGGTATGCAAACCTCCTCTCCACACAGCACGATGGTCATCAACTTTCCTGGACGGAATTCCGTGAGGCTTTCCATGCCCACCATATTCCGGCTGGCCTCATGAAGATGAAGCTTGATCAGTTTCTGGCACTGCAGCAGAAGGAATCTACTGTCATGCAATATGTCTGTCAGTTCTATCACTTGGCGCAATACGCCCCTGAGCATACCAACACCGATCAGAAGAAGAAGGACAGCTTTGTCAGGGGTCTGAACTTCAAGATTTAGAGAAGCTTGTCTAACAACCTTAACTGCACCTATCATGAGGTTGTTGATAGTGCCATTGCCTTTGAAGAGAGCGACCGTAAGCACCAGGACGAGAAAAAGAAGAAGAAAGCTAGGTCTTCTGGCGATCAGAAGCGTCAGAGGATTATTTATCATCCCACTCACCATAACCAACCACAATACCCCCAGTAGCAGATCGTTGTTCGCACTGCCGCTACCTCCCATACCTCCAACCAACAAAACACCACCCAGCCGAATGCCCCGAGTGTTCATATAACTACTCCCCAAACCAATCACAACCACCCTTGCTATAATTGCGGCAAGATGGGACATTGGTCCCGCAATTGTCCGTTTCCAAAGCAGTACAATCAAAATGTACCCCTAGTTCCTAGTGTTCAACAGCAACAACCGCAGCAGCAGATTCAGCATCGTGGTCACCAGCAACATGCTCAGAAAGGTAAGGTGGTCAAGAAAGTAGGCCATGTTTACTACACCCAAGTTGATCATATTCCCGATGGAGAACCCATCATGCTGGGTAGGTTCCCTGTTGCAAGCCATCCTGCGATTCTACTTTTTGACTTTGGTGCGTCTCATTCATTCATCAATCGCACATTTGTCAACAAGCATGAGATCCCAATTGGGGAAATAAAGGAAAATTTCCTTATACAGTCACCCGGAGGACGTATAAGTACTAAGGAAGTAGTGCAACGCGTGCCTATAGAATTGGGATGGCACATATTCCCTACTACCATGATAGTGCTGAAAGATCAAAACATAGATGTGATCCTAGGCATGAATTGGATGTATCAGCACAAGGCCCTTATAGATGTGCTGAATAGGACTATAAGAGTGAACATACCTGATAGCAAGTCTTAGCTTCTCATCCAACTTCCACTTCCAGTGAGAAAAGCTGAAATGTCCGTGCAAAGGTTATGCGCCACGTCAGTCAGTGAAGTGCAGAACAATCCGGTAGTCTATGAATTTCCGGATGTGTTTCCTAAGGATCTGCCTGGATTACCTCCTGATCGGGATGTGGAGTTTGCCATTGAGTTGAAGCCAGGAACGGCACCTATTTCTTGTAGAGCTTATAGGATGCCTCCCAAGGAATTGGCAGAGCTTAAGGTTCAGTTGCAAGATCTGTTGGATAAGGGTTTCATCAGACCTAGTTCATCTCCTTGGGGTTGTCCTGCTATTTTCGTGAAAAAGAAGGACAAGTCTCTCAGACTTTGTGTCGATTATCGTCCACTCAATGAGGTAACCATCAAGAACAAATACCCTTTGCCTCGTATTGACCTACTCTTTGACCAATTAGCTGGAGCCAAGGTGTTTTTCAAAATTAACCTTAGATCTGGCTATCACCAAATCAAGATCCGTCCCGAAGACATCCCCAAAACAGCCTTTACGACCAGATATGGCCTATATGAATACCTAGTCATGTCTTTTGGCCTAACCAACGCACCTGCCTATTTCATGTACCTTATGAACTCCGTTTTCATGCCTGAGCTTGACAAATTTGTGGTTGTGTTCATTGACGACATCCTTGTCTATTCCTAAACTCCCAAAGAGCATGCCCATCATCTTCGTGTCGTCCTAACTCGCCTAAGCGAGCACCAACTTTATGCTAAGTTCAGCAAGTGTGAGTTTTGGTTGGACCGAGTCCCATTTCTTGGACATATTTTGTCAGCTGAAGGCGTGTCTGTCGATCCGAGTAAGGTGGAAGAAATATTGAATTGAAAGCCACCAACCTCAGTACATCAAGTCCGTAGTTTCATGGGATTGGCGGGATACTACCATCGCTTTATTCCGGACTTCTCCAGGATAGCCAAGCCCATTACCAACTTGTTGAAGAATCAGGTCAAGTTTGTCTGGTCTTCTGAGTGTGAGAAAGCATTTCAAACTTTGAAGAAATTGTTGACCACAGCACCAGTATTAGCTCAGCCTGACATTGAAAAACCATTTGATGTCTACTGTGATGCTTCTGGCACCGGCCTAGGTTGTGTCTTGATGCAGGAGGGCCGAGTCATCGCTTATGCTTCACGACAACTCAAGCGCCATGAAGAGAATTACCCCACGCATGATCTGGAATTGGCCGCCGTTGTTCATGCATTGAAGATCTGGTGCCATTATTTGTTGAGTAGTACTTGCAATATCTACACTGATCACAAGAGCCTAAAGTACATTTTTACTCAAGAAGAATTGAACATGAGGCAACGAAGATGGCTTGAATTGATCAAGGATTATGACATTGAAGTGCACTACCATCCAGGTAAGGCAAATGTGGTCGCTGATGCACTTAGTCAGAAAGTTCACTACAACTATTTGACTGTAAGATCCTATGATTTATCTCTGTGCTATGAGCTGGAAAAGTTAGGTATAGAGATAGTGCCACAAGACAGCTTGCATCATATTAGTATTAAGATCACCATCCGAGATGGGATCATTGCTGTTCAGAAAGGAAGCAAAGGCATCAAGCATATCAAGAAAAAAGTCCAAGCCGGCAAGGCAGATTGCTTCAGAATTGATGGTGAAGGTGTCGTTTGGTTCAAGGATCGTCTGGTAGTTCCAAAGATACCTGAGTTGCGACAAAAGATCCTCGATGAAGCACATTTAACAAGATTCTTCATTCATCCAGGAAGTAATAAGATGTATCAGGACTTGAGGCAGAAATTCTGGTGGACAAAGATGAAGATAGAGATTGCTCGGTATGTTGCTAGGTGTGATACCTGGCAAAAGGTAAAGGCTATACATATGAAGCCCGGGGGAGAGCTGCAACCACTGCCTATCCCTACATGGAAGTGGGAAGATATCAACATGGATTTCATCGTGGGTCTGCCCTGAACATCCAGAGGCTTTGATTCCATCTGGGACGTTGTGGACTGTCTCACCAAGCAAGCTCACTTCATAACTGTGAAGACTGCATATACTGCTACAACCTATGCGAAGCTATATATGGAAAATCTGATGAAGCTGCATGGAGTGCCTAAGACCATTGTCTCTGATCGAGGTACTCAGTTTGTCTCCAATTTCTGGAAAGCATTTCACAAGTCATTAGGGACGAAGCTTTTGCACAGCACAGCGTATCATCCGCAAACTGACGGACAGACTGAAAGAGTCAACCAAGTACTTGAAGACATGTTGAGGGCTTGTGCACTCACTTACACTCACACGTGGGATGAGTGCCTGGCTTTGGCAGAGTTCTCATACAACAACAGCTATCAGGAAAGCATCAAGATGGCCCTATTTGAAGCAGTCTACGGTCGTAGGTGTCGCACTCCGCTGAATTGGTCCGAACCAGGAGAAAGATGGTTCTACGGAGTTGACTTGGTTAATGACGCTGAAGAGAAGGTCCGACTGATCCAAGTGAATTTGAAAGTGGCACAGTCGCGTCAGAAAAGCTATGCCGATCAAAGGCGTCGACCGTTAGCATTCAAGGCTGGAGACTATGTCTATCTGAAAGTGTCGCCAATTAAAGGGATTAACCTCTTCGGAGTCAAAGGCAAATTAGCCCCACGTTACATCGGACCATTTCAGATTATGGAACATGTGGGAAAAATGGCTTACAGACTGCAATTACCAGAGCACCTCTCTAATGTGCATAATGTGTTCCACGTGTCACAATTGAAGAAGTGTCTCCGAGTGCCTGATCAAGTCGTCGATGTTGAAGGAGTAGAACTTGAGCCAGAGTTGACGTACTCGGAGTATCCTATCCGAGTCTTGGATATAAAGGATCGTGTCACATGAAGGACCACAATCAGGTGGTATAAGATCCAGTGGAGTGAACATTCCGAAGATGAAGCTACGTGGGAACCGGAAGATTATCTCGCAGAAAATTTCCCTGAATTTTTCGCTACCTTATAAATATAAAGTTCCTAGTGAGGTGATGTGTAAACTTTTCTACTAGTTTAATGATCAAGGTTGGGTTAGGTTGTATTAACACATTTTCTTTTCCATTACTTTGTTGGAATCTTGTTTTGTTTTGTACCAAATCTCGGGACGAGATTTCTTTTAGGGGCCAAGGCTGTAATACCTCTGGTATTACTGCTTAATTAATCTGCCATGTCATCAGGTTTATTATTGATCATCTGCATATGATTGTGCTTAGGGCCCCTAGAGTGATTTGATTTCATTTAGTATCGATTTGTAATTAAGTCCTCAGTCAAAAATCAAAAATAAAAATTAAATAGAAATCAAATTATGCCCTAGAGTTGACCTAAAACCCTAATTCAAAATCTATAAAGAATCATATGAAAGTGTCTTAATGAAAGTTGTAGAACTTTTAAAATGGAACAACTTTTATTTTTGGAGATTTTGAAGTTATATTATGGAAATTCAAATTAAACTCAAATTAGTATGTTGATATTTAAATTTGAAACTTCAATTTCAAAAATATTGAGAATCTTCCAAAACACCCTTAATATAAGTTGTCAAGCTCTCTGAGTAGGACAACTTTCATGTTGATCATTTTTCAAGATGTTGAGAAAAATCAAAAGTAATTTTGAAAATACAGTTTAAATTTGAAATTTGGATTTACACCTTTTTCTGTAATTTGAAAATCTGACCGAATTTGAATTTGGTGTCAAAAGAAAAAATGATCTACACAAAATTCTCTGCAACTTTGGTATTTGGCATTTCCCCTGATTCAAACAGATAGGTCCTCAATTAATCGATTTAGCTTTTGACCTATGAACCCTAGCTACAGTGGACAAGGGGGGGGGTCCCGTGGTCTGCACGGCGCCGTGCACGCGTGCCCGCGGTGCGCGCTGGTCGCCGTCCGGCCCGGCCAGGCCCCGGGCACCACCGTGCGAGGGTCGCCAGGGGGACCCCGGAGCCGCCTCGTCCTTATCCCTTTCCCTTCCGCAGCTTAAATGGCGACGAGCACCTTCTTCTCCCTTCCTTTTCCCTCCCGACGACCGTCGAGCCGCCTCGGATCCCGGCCAAATTCACCGTGCACCGATCACCTCCATCTTCCCCATCTCACGGATAGCTAGCCATCTCCCTCGAGCACCGTTTGCCGCACCCGGCGTGGGCTTTAGTGGTCCGTGTGCGTCGGAACAGCGTTGCCGTTCACAGGACAGGTCGGAGCGCCGCCGCAAGCACTCCCCACGTGCCTAGCCCACCACGGTGAGCCTCCACCTCCAAACTCTCACGTTTTGGGATCACTTGTCCCTACTGATACCCATGTGCTCGATGGTTTCTCATTTGGCGCCCTGGATAGCTCGGAACGCAACCTCGCCGTGGGGTTTGCGCCGCCGCGTCACCATCACCGTCAAGTCTGCGGCTCTGCACCACCTGGAATTAATCCACCCATTCAATCAAGCCTTGGTGGGCCACTGACTTGAGTGCGCACTTAATCCTAGATGATACCTCTAGAAGCTCACCGGAGCGCGGCGAACCACCGCCACCGTGCCGTCATGGTCGCTGTAGGTTTCGCCCTATTGTTTTAGACGTCGGGATGGGCACATAGAGGGAAGTAGGAGGTTGCAGGGGGCCTACGGGTGCCCTGGTCCTTGCCGGTGATGCCGCCGATGGCGCGCCGTCGTGGACAGAGCCGCCGCGCGCGCGGTCAGTATTCGCGGCGGGAGGAAGAAGAAAGGGGAAGAGAGGGAGCGACTGACGGGCGGGTCCTGTTTGTCAGTGACGCGGGGCAGAGGGAGGCCGCGCTGGGCCGGCTTCTGTGCTGTTGGGCCGACCGGGCCGGTTTCGCGTTTTCTTTTTTCAGGATTTTTCCAAAGGGTTTTCCAATTGAAATTGCAAATGAATAGTGTTGCGATTTGGTATTTTTGTAGGAATAAATTCACTGTGCCTAAAATCATGAAATCTTTTGTGAATGTTCTCTGTAGTGTGTAGTATTTTATAAAAATAGTAAATGTAGGTTTTGAACACTTTTTGCAGTAGTTAAAAATCAGCTTATTAAAAATCAAAAATGCAACTTTAGGCAATTTTAATTAATTCTCTGTAATTCCAAAAATCATGAAATTTTATTTGGCACTGTTTTAAGTTCAGGGCTAACTTTTGGTGAAGTTTGGCATTAAATGGAAATTTTTTTGAATAAGTATTAATGGTATGCTTGAGTAATTGATTAATAAAATAAATAGGAAACTTTGGTGATTAGGGTTTGGTGTGAATTTCGGATTGATTGTGGTTCTCGGTCAAACACCCTTATGACCTAAGGCACCTTAGTCTAGTATGGTTATGACTAGGTGATGAAGTACAGTTATGCTTGAATTAGGTATTATTTATTCTGGGATTTTGCATTTGTCATTTCTTGTTGCATCGCATTGAAACATTCATCATTGCATGCGTATAGTGACCGAGGAACCGGAAGTAAAGGTGAAGGCAGTCACTGAGGAGATTGTTCCCGAGGTCATTCTGGATTTTGACATCTGTGGTAATGGTCCGGATCCGACACTTCACGCAATCCAAGGCAAGCCCCGGTGCATTCAGCCTTTTCCTTGTGTTTTAAAAATTTTATCACCTTGAGTTAAATAATTGCATTAGGTTGATAGGAGTCGATTGTCACCTACTTGCTGCATGACCTGCCTTGATATATAACCCCGAAACCTGTTTTAAAATGAAAAGGTTTGAAAATGCTTAGCCCTGCACTTTAAAGTTAGTTTTGCATAAAATGCTATTTTCTGACCTATGATGATATACTAAAGATGAATATGAATTTGGAACCGTGCGGGTGACTTGCACTTGGGTTAGAGTCCCAATGTATTGTCATCAACGGATTGGAAACCGTTCAGTTGGCTTTGTACTTTGGGTTAGAGTCCTGATGCATTGCCGCCGCCGGAAAAATGAAAATGAAAAAGGAAGTCCGTTCGGATGGATGTGCACATGTGGCGGCCTTCCCATGTCTTGTCACCGACGGGCACGAATTTGGAACCGTTCGGCTACTTGTACTTGGGTTAGAGTCCCAATGCATGGTAACCAACGGAAAAATGCTTTAGGGACCGTTCGTTGACGGCCTGCTGGATCGAGACTTTGTAACTAGCCACATACTACGGGAAGCCTCTGACTCCGGTGGCTCTACTGCTGGAACCGACAATCACGCACTGGGAGTGGAGAGATGGCGAGAGTAGCGTGTACCCTCGTGGCCGGCGTGCCTGGAGACTAGAGGAGTATTGTGCTCTCGGGTGGCGCAGGACCGGTTCCGGGGTATGAAAAGCCGTGGTAGGCGGGGTTGGCATATGCAAGCTTAAGTGCTACATATGCAGTGTGGATAGGGATCCCCAGCTGGGTACTTTCTGGATTTGAATCGACGTTGCTCCTCGGTTAATGGAGACTTGATCCACTGACTTACATCGAAAAGTGGTTCGGAACTAGATGTTTTTGAGAATGATTAAGCAATTGAAAGAATGTGACATATGAGATGGAATATTGGAACTATGGTTATGATTAAAATAATATTGAGATGAAATATTGAAATAGGATAGTAATGCTTTTCCGCAAAACTCTTGAACTGTTGCTATAGCCTTACCTTGACTTCCCCCAGCCTGCATTCCTGAGTATAATTTTACACCTTTCGTCGGGTAAGTCTTGCGGAGTACCCCAGTACTCAGGGTTTGTTAACCCCTGTTGCAGGAAGTCAGCAGCCGGAGGTCTGTCTTGCTCCCTGCTACGTGATGCTCGTTTGTGAAGGAAGTGATGATGAGTGATGTTGGACCTTTGGGCAGGGTTCGTTTTATTATGTGTATCTGCTACCTTGATGCTACTTCTATTTAGGTATAGATTGTAATAACTGTACTTGAATTTATATTTGAACATCTGGTTTGTAACCTATGTATTATGAAGTCTTCCGCACTTTTACTCTGATGTATTTTATTATGAAATGTTGTAACCATGTAATTGCTTCGCAATGGGATCCTGTCGGAGAATACGGGCGCTTATGTAGCCCGGCAGGGCTGCCTAGATCATCTGGGACACGGGCCCGGCTGTCAGAGGTCATTAGTGACAATGACAGGTGCTTGTGGGCCATGTGATTTAGATGGTTCTGTTACATTTACCACCTCTTCCCTTTACAAGAGGCGATAGACGAAACAGTAGGAGATAAAACTTCTACCCATGGTGACTATGCAGTTGTATTGATGCCCTGCCGTTTTAATAACTTATCTTACACACGTGGTGGGATACTAAGACCAGACAAGGCTATCACCACTTGCTGGCACCCACAAATAATCCGTGCGACAAGCGGCCTACACTGGTAAGATATAGTCTAGACACCACGTCTACACTACACTTACTACTCTAATCTTAGCTAGAGACTAGAGCACTTTACTAAGTAAAGCAATGTACAGGTAAAGCAAGTATATACTTATAGTATCAGAACCAGAATATTAAATACTATAAGGACTCAGGTGCAAAACTTACTCGAAGCTTGCATTCGCTGAGGTACACCTTGGAGAAGACTCCCGACAGGCCCGGGACTTTCTCCTGAAGACTTCCCTCACGCTCTTCCCTCTTATTCTAACACTAAAGCTATTAGAGTAGTCTTTCTTCCTATGATACACTTGACGATTAGAGTGAAGGACTAGGGGGGTATTTATAGGGGGATGAAGAAGAGTGTCATGTCATCAATCCATGTGCCTTTCCATCTCTACCCTTGGATCCACCGACCTTGAACCGACTTGATTTGGATGTTCTGGATTCACCACGTTGCCTATCATCGTGCTTGGAGTCGGTGGGTGGAATTTGGACACTAGGGAGGGGGTCGGCCGACCCCCTTATGATAGGTGGGTCCCACCAGCTTGTTCCCCACATGTCATAGAGTGTTTCCCATGTGTTGGATATTTTGTTGTCACGTCGTTTCCTTCGTTATGGGCCCATGAATCCATGTGCTTTGCTCTTCCACCGTTGATTGAAGTTATATTTGTGATCCAAAGGTGAAAATAGTGGATCATGCCACGTCAGTAGAGCCAGCAGAGCTCCATGCATGGGTCGGCCGACCCATGACATGGCTTCCCTTGGGCTCAGCTCTCTCCTAAATCACTCCATTGCTTGTTGCTTGAAGATGGAGTCTTGGAGCCACCTTCTATGGGTCGGCCGACCCATGGATGGTGTGCACCAAGTGTCCACTTGCTCCTAGAGCCAAGACTTTGATGATTGTGACATCACTTTGCCACTTTGTCATATTTTGATCTGCATATTATCTTCATCTTGGGCTTCTGGATTCTAAAAGCACCTGTTTTGAGTATCTGCAAGAAAATAATGACATGCACATGTGGAACCAAGTTATTTGTACCTAAGTCACTATGTGTTTGCTTGTTTCTTCCCCGAAAAGAGTGTTTTGTTGATGGTAGAAAACATGTATAAATACTGTCAACAGCAACCAGACTCTACTTATCCTAATATGTTTGAGTTCAAGTTGGCTCTTTGTCAACATGTAATCAAACATGAATTTGAATTCAACATAGAGAAGAGTTCAAAGCACAAGTTTAGGGCTACTGTTCAAGAAGGTCTTGGATAATTGTCCATGGAAGATACATGCTACCACAATAGTAGACAAAGTTATTGTGGTGGTAATAAGCATCGGAGATCTCATTATGTTGTTGTCATTGTTCTTCATTTTAGTTCCTTGTTTGTCTAACTAATGATGTATAATTAGTTCAAGAAGAATGACTTCAAGCATTATTGCTCTAGCACTAGAAGGAAAAAAACAATCAAGAATGGAACCAAACATTGGGTATGCAGAAAGGTGAAGGACTTACTGATAGAAGATGTACTCTAGTAAAATGGTTTTGGTAATTGAGTGACAACTTAGGTGGAATAATTGTGTTTGCGTAATGACTACACAGGTGATTAGTTCATAGGTACATGTGTGTGAGCAACTATGCCATGAATGTGAGGCTTTGATTGGTTGCTTAGCTCACACTTGTGAAGATAGAGGAGCTTAACACATGAAATATGACATGGAGTCATGTGGCTAGGTAGAGAAGATCAAGACATGACTTGGCTTTATGGACTCTTGCGAAGGGCAAAGGGCAAGTTGGAGGCTTTGAAGCCATTGGTACCGAGTGTCAGAAGGTTTAAGCAAGACTTGACGCCAGAGGCCAAAGCAAGGGTGAAGAGCAAGTGAAGTTGAGGATCGACTGGACCAAAAGCCATGGTGATTTGAAGTGGATCATATCATTCATGAGGTGGTGATGCTTGTGTTGCATCGGCATCGACAATGATTAAGATGGTATTGAAGATGGAGATAGAATAGAAAGCGTAAGGCAGAGGTATAACTTAGGGTGTTCTCATTTTACTAGTTTAAGGTTGAGTAGAGAAGTGCTTGACTGAGTTTATGATAGATGGCCGTATTATTAAGAGATGCAAACTTGTTTATATATCGATCATCTAGTGCCAGTTGAGCGATCTAGCTTGCATGCATTGCTAGGATCGAGTGACGTGGTGAGTATAATCCTTTGAAAATTGTTTATGAAAAGCTAACACACAAGCACATGAGTTGTATAATTGGTGGTGTTAGCACATTTGCAAAGGTGAAGTTGTTTGGAGCAAAACAATGGTCTCTGGGAGCATTGGACACTGCACCGAACGCTAGACCGAATGCATCTGGTGCCTGCCCAAGAGACAGAGTGCAGAGAGAGGCGTTGGATGCGGTGCACAGTTGAGCATCAGACAATTGCGTTTGTGTCTGATGGTTCACTAAGTGAACCAGACATAGGAACACCAGACACGAGGTTGAAAGTCCTCGTTTGGTTTTGGGTAATTGATGAAACCTAGTTTGCTAATATATACTCTAAGTGTTTCATGATAATGATTAGCAAACAACAAGATGGAGCAAAGGACCGGGTCGGTGGAAGCCACAAGTGAAGGGCAATGACGGCATCCATGCAAATGGTATAAGTCCATCATCAAAGGTGTCCACAAGCTTCATCAAGAGATGAGAAGGAAGATAGTGAAAAGCTAGGAGCTCAAGGCAAAGGTATAATCCAATAGGAGCTCTTTTGCTTTTGGTGATCAAGACTCTATAGAGAGAGTGATCACATTTTGGATAGATAGCCATACTATCAAGAGAGGAGAAATTGTTTATGAAATGCGGTTATCAAACTACCACTAGATGTTCATTCTTGTGTCATATGCATGTAGAAGCTAGTGACACTAACAAAACCCGTTGAAAACTCTTTTGAAAATGCTAACACACGTGCACTAAAGTGAGAGCACTTTGGAGTGTTAGTGTCTTTGGAAGCGGAGTGAAGTTTGAGAGTTAGAGAGGGTTTGGGTCCTCTCTCCCTCCTTGCCGAGCTTGCGAGGCAGGATTCGGCGGTTTTTCGGAGACGTTCTAGTGCAAAAAGTAGCATCAAACGCTAACCCAGCAGAGCGTCGGACCATTGCTTTCATCCGACGGTTGAATTAGTGTTTTGCAGTAAAAGAGCGTCGGACCGAAGTTTTTCACGCGTCGGACCATTGGTTCATAGTCCGACGGTGCGGCGTGGCGAGTTCACATTCTGGCTGTGTATGCGGCGAGCTTTATTCATGGCGTCGGACGCTGGGCGTTAGTCCCACGCTAAGCCTCGGACTGGCATCTGACGAGTTTTTCCTCTCTGCGTACTCTCTGGAAGCGTCGGACCCTGCTGTAGTTTAGTCCGACGGTGAGCGTCGGACGCCGTCTGACGGTGTTTCATGCTCTCAGGAACTCTCTGGAAATGTCGGACGGTGGTGTCGGTTAGTCCGACGGTCCGAGCGTCCGACGGTGTGTTTAGGCACGAGAAGCTAGCCGTTGTGATCCAACGTTCAACTTCAAATGGTTACTGACACGTGGTGTGCATCTAGAGCGTCGGTCCATGGACTTTAGTCCGACTGGTAGCGCGAGCGCGCGTCCGATGGTCCTGTTCGACGGTGCGCAGAGTGGCCCGACGGCTATGTTCTTGTGAGGGGACTATTTAAGCTTGGGCTGCTGGCTTGGGGAAGCTCTCTTGGCCATTCTAACCATTCATACTAATTAGTGAGCCTCTCCACTCATCTCTCACACCTTCTACTTGATTGAGATCATCATTTGGTGAGATTGGAGAGCATCAAGTGCATTGCATGAGTGTATTCATCTAGAGGCACATGGTGATTGGATTTCGCAGCGGATTCTCTTGTTACTCTTGGAGTTTGCCAGTCTCCTAGACGGCTTGGAGCTGCGAGGATCGCTGAGGGGAGTTGGTGATTGTCTCCGCCTCCGATCGGTGAAGTGTAAGGGGTTCTTGAGCCTTCCCCGCGGGAGACCACAATTGGCTACTCTAGTGGATTGTGCGTAGCTTGTGGATCCCCATCTTGTGTTGTTTGTGCGGCACCCTTGAGAAGGGTTTGGCGTGTGATGCCAATTAGCGCGTGAACCTCCAAGTGGGTGTATCACTACAACGAGGATGTAGCTTGTCGGCAAACAAGTGAACCTCGGTGAAAATCATTGTGTCAACTCTCTTGCGAGGTTTTCATTTGTGTTGATTGATTGATTACATTGGTATTCATCTTCTTTTCACCGGCGGTATCAAATCACTTCTCCACTCTTGACTTTCTTGTATTTACCTTTGTGTAGCTCTCTTGCTTAGTTGCTTATATAGGAGTAGTGTAAAGTAGTGACTTAGCTTCTTGTGTGTGTTTTAGAGACAATAGCCTAGAACGGTTAGGTGGCTTGCATTTTTGTTAGGCTAGCGCAAAATTAGCTTCGCCTCATATTTGTCTGACCACTTTGCTTGAGTGTTGTTTGTAGAATTTTTATGGGCTATTCACCCCCCTCTAGCCATTTAGGACCTTTCAAGTGGTATCGGAGCCGAGGCACCGTTGATTTGAGGCTTAACAACCTACGGTGACAAAATGGCTCAACTCAACATTCAGATCAATAACACCAAGAAGCCACCCCAAGTTGATGGCACAAATTATGCATATTAGAAGAGCAAGATGACATCTCATATCAAGTCAATCAATAGAGAGGTTTGGAAGGTTGTGGAGACCAAGATTGAGATTGCCAATGCGGCCAACCCTATAACCGCCGAAGAGAAGTTGCTCCAACTCAATGACATTGCAGTTTGTGCTATTAATGAGGCCGTAGATGAGAAAGTGTTTGAGCAAATCAAGAACATTGAGAGTGCTCGTGAAGCTTGGAAGAAGCTTGAGGAGACATATGAGGGCACCAAGGGTGTGAAGACCGCAAAAGCTTATATCCTAAAAGACAAGTTTGCTAGCTTCAAGATTGAAGGATGATGAAAGTGTGCTGAAGATGTTTTATAGGTTGCAAGTCATTGTCAATGAGCTCAAAACTGGTGGATGAAGAAGTGAAGGATAGTGACTTCTCCATGAAGTTCTTGAAGAGCTTGCCCAAGCGCTTTGCCACCTTGATCACGGTTTTGGTGAAAACTACCTTGAGTGAGTTGACACCAAACCAAGTGCTAGCGGAGGTGATGACCGATGATGCCTATAGAGATGATGATGACAAGGAGGAGTTGATCAACAAGAAGAAGAAAGATAAGGGTGAAGACTCCAAGGATGAGAAAAACAAGAGTGTGGCATTGAAAGCCACATCATCATCAAAGGGCAAGGGCAAAGCCAAAGTTGAATCAAGTGAAGACCCTTCAAGCACAAGTGAGAGTGATGAAGAGATGGCCCTTCTAGTGAGGAGATTTGGTAAATTTATGAAGAAGAAGGGCTACTGGGCAAGAAGAAAGAAAAATTCAAAGAAGTTTGATGGGCCAAGAAGATGCTTCAATTGTGGAAGCATGGGTCACTTGGTGGCCGATTGCCCACACTCTAGTGATGATGGGCACAAGAACAAGAAAAAAACAAGCATGAGAAGAAGGAAAAGAAAGAGTCATCATACAAGAAAAAGAAGAACTACTATCATGTGGTGACATGGAATAGTGATGCATCTTCAAGTGATGAAGATAGTGATGATGACAAGAAGAGCAAAAGGAAGGCTCATGCAAGCATTGCCATTCATGACAAGCCTTCTATCTTCGACACTCCTTCTTGCTTCACGGCCAAAGGCTCAAAGGTATCATCCGATAGCGAATCTAGTGATGATGATGTAACAAAAGAAGAATTAATTGACATGCTTGATGATGCTCGTATTCATTTTGATTTACTTAGAAAGGAATGCAAGGGGTTGCGCAAGGATAAACTTTCCCTTGAGAAACAACTTGAGGAGCTTAGGGCATCTTATGAGAGCCTAAAGGAAGACCATAAGAAGCTCCAAAAGTCTCACACTAAGTTTGATGAAGCTCATTCCTCACTAGTGGCTCAAAATGAGGACTTGCAAAGTCAAGTACAAAAGAAGGAAATTAAAACTTGCAACATAGGTGTGACATGTGACATATCTTGTGAAACCTATTGTTGTTGCCACTAACCCTTCTTGTAGCACTTCCACTACTACCGCACCCACTTGTGATTCCTCACTAGTAGTTGAGAACAAGAGCCTCAAGGAGGAAGTTAAAAAGCTCAATCACTCCTTAGCTAAGGCTTATGGTGGTGAGGACCGCTTGCTTATGTGCTTGGGTAGCCAAATGGCATCTCTCCATAAAGAGGGATTGGGCTATACCCACAAGAAAGGCAAGACTGCTTTTGCTCCTCACAAGACTTGTTTTGTGAAGAGAAATGGCCGGTATTGCACAAAATGCAAGTAAGTTGGCCATTTAGAGTAAGATTGCAGAAGCAAGAAATCCAACACTCATGTATCCTCAATTAAATTTGATTCTTACTACATTCTTACTAAGGGCTCAAATGGTGTGAAGGCTAAGTTTGTTGGTACATCCACGTTGGGTCCAAAGAAGAAGACCATTTGGGTACCAAAGAGCTTAGTCACTAACCTCCAAGGACCCAAGCAACATTGGATACCTAAAACGAATTGATCTCTTTTTTAGGTCAATTACAAAGCCAGAGGAAGGCATTGGGTGCTTAATAGTGGATGCACACAACACATGACTGGGGATTCTAGTATGTTTGGTTCTCTCAACACAAGTGCAAATAGTGGCTATGATGCAATTATATTTGGTGATAACAAGAAAGAGAAAGTGAAAGAACTTGGTAAGATTGCAATATCAAATGACATGTCCATCTCAAATGTGTTACTAGTTGAAAGCTTAAACTTCAATTTGCTCTCGGTTGCACAATTATGTGATCTCGGTTTCAAGTGCATATTTGGGGTTGATGATGTTGAAATTGTTAGTGTTGATGGCTCAAATTTGATATTCAAAGGCTTTAGATATGACAACATATATCTTGTAGATTTCAATGCTAGTGAAACTTAATTGTTAACTTGTTTGATCTCAAAATCAAGTTTGGGTTGGTTATGGCATAGAAGACTTGGTCATGTTGGAATGAAACAATTGAATAAACTAGTGAAGCATGATCTAATTAGAGGTTTGAAAGATGTCACATTTGAGAAAGATAAGCTTTGTAGAGCATGTCAAGTCGGGAAACAAGTTGGAAATACACATCCTAAGAAGAGCATGATGAGTACTAGTAAAGCTTTTGAGCTCTTGCATATGGACTTGTTTGGACCAACCACATATGCTAACATTGGTGGAAAGAAGTATGGATTTGTGATTGTGGATGATTACACTAGATACACATGGGTATTCTTTCTAGTTGACAAGAGTGAAGTGTATGATCTATTCAAGTATTTTGTCAAGAGAAGCCAAAATAAGTTTGACACAACCATCAAGAAAGTTAGAAGTGATAATGGTAGTGAATTCAAGAACACGATGATTGATGAGTTGTGTGATGAGTATGGCATTGGACATCAATTCTCACCCAAGTACACACCACAATCAAATGACATTGTTGAAAGGAAGAATAAAACTTTGATATGGCAAGATCAATGCTAAGTGAATACAATGTTAGTCATTCCTTTTGGACCGAGGCTATCAACACCGCATGCTACTACATCAACCGGTTATATTGTCATGGTATGATTGCAAAGACTCCATATGAGCTATTGAATGGTAGAAAGCCCAACATTGCATATTTTCGGGTTTTTGGTTGCAAATGCTACATTCTCAAGAAAGGCACAAGATTGAACAAGTTTGAGAAGAAATGTGATGAAGGTTTCTTACTTGGCTATTCAACCACAAGCAGGGCATATAGAGTTTGAAATTTGGCTAGTGGTACTCTTGAGGAGGTGCATGATGTTGAATTTGATGAAACCCAAGGCTCTCAAGATGAAGTTGAAAATCTTAGTGATGTGAGAGGCAATGACTCGACAAAAGCAATGAAAGATATGGATATTGGTGATATTAGGCCAAGGCAATACAAATGTGCAAATTGACAATGAGGCAAGTGAAAGTCACTCACAAGATCAATCTCAAGTGCAAGATTAACAAGCTAGTTCATCTCAATCCAATGATCAAGTTCCTATTCTCCAACTGGTCTCTATAGCAAGGGATCATTTGAATCAAATCATTGGTGGTATTCAAAGTGGAGTTCAAACAAGAGAAAGGCTAGCTCAATTTTGTGAGCATTTCTCATTTGTATCGTCCATAGAGCCAACCAAGATTGAGGAAGCATTGCAAGATGTTGATTGGGTTAATGGCATGCATGAAGAGCTCAACAATTTCACAAGAAATCAAGTTTGGGAGCTAGTGGAAAGACCAAAGAAACACAATGTGATTAGAACAAAATGGGTCTTTAGAAACAAGCAAGATCAAGATGGCATTGTGATAAGGAACAAGGCTAGATTAGTTGCACAAGGTTACACTCAAGTAGAAGGGCTTGATTTTGGAGAAACCTATGCACCGATAGCTAGATTGAAAGCAATTAGAATCTTGTTAGCCTATGCTTGTGCCCACAACATTAAGTTATATCAAATGGATGTCAAGAGTGCATTTCTCAATGGTTACATCAATGAGTTGGTATATGTGGAACAACCTCTCGGATTTGAAGATGTGAAGAAGCCCAACCATGTGTACAAGCTAAGGAAGGCATTGTATGGTTTAAAGCAAGCACCTAAAGCATAGTATGAAAGTTTGAGAGATTTCTTGCTCTCAAAAGGGTTCAAAATGGGAAAGGTTGATACAACTCTCTTCACCAAGAAGCGTGGCAATGATTTGTTTGTCTTGCAAACATATGTGGATGATTTCATTTTTGGATCAACAAATCAAGATTTTTTGTGAAGAGTTTGGCAATATGATGGAAAGTGAGTTTGAAATGTTCATGATCGGTGAACTTAGTTACTTCTTTGGTCTTCAAGTAAAGCAAATGAAGAATGGTACTTTTGTAAGTCAAGGCAAGTACATAAGGGACATGGTGAAGAAATTTGGATTGAAATTTGCAAAACCAATGAGTACACCCATGGCTACCAATGGTCATTTGGACTTGGATGATAGTGGCAAAATGGTAGATCAAAAGCTATATAGATCAATGATTGAAAGTCTCCTTTATGTGACCGCATCTCGACCGGATGTCATGTTTAGTGTGTGCATGTGTGCAAGATTCCAAGCCTCACCAAGAGAAAGTCATTTGAAAGCCGCAAAGAGAATATTGAGGTATTTGAAGGACACACAAGATGTTGGATTATGGTATCCTAAGGGGTCCAACTTTGAGCTTATTGGATATTCAGACTCCGACTATACCAGTTGTAAGGTGGATAGAAAAAGCACTAGTGGAACATGTCAATTGCTAGGAAGATCACTTGTATCTTGGTCATCAAAGAAGCAAAATAGTGTTGCTCTCTCAACGGCCGAAGCGGAGTACATTAGTGCTAGAAGTTGTTGTGCACAATTACTTTGGATGAAGGCCACTTTGAGTGATTTTGGATTGAAATACAAGAAAGTGCCTTTCCTATGTGATAATGAGAGTGCTATCAAGTTAACCAACAACCCCGTGCAACATTCAAGAACAAAGCACATTGACATAAGGCATCACTTCATTAGAGATCACCAAATCAAAGGGGACATTGCAATTGAAAGTGTTGGCACCAAAGATCAATTAGCAGATATCTTTACCAAGCCACTTGATGAGTCAAGATTTTGCAAGTTGAGAAGTGAGCTAAACATATTAGACTATTCCAACATGAAGTGAAAAGCATCCCACATAATATGACATGCCTCTCCTTCGACTAAAGCAAGGTAAAATTGGTTGACATGGCATTCATACTTTGTTTAGGACTTGTTTAGTGCATATAGACATGAAATGCATCTTATAGGCTCATTCATAGAAAATCAAATGTTTTGATGTATGTATGGTACCACTATTGCTTTATGTGCTTGTATGACCTAGTGGTAGCATATGACATATTGATGGCCTTGCAAACCTAGTGTTGAATCTAGAACATGTGCTCATGATGTGTAACTTAACAGTGGTCAAGATAACCCTACTAGTGAGGTGTGAAGAAGCTTGTCCTTGGATCAAACTTAGTTACATATTCTAGGCAAGTGATCAATATTGAACCAAAGTGACAATGAACCCATTAATTGACTTGATGCTCCCATAATTTGCACCATTTTTGGTGATTGTTGACAAAGGGGGAGATGAAAGTCACAAAGATTGGAAAGGGGTCAATTAAAATTTTGAAAGCACACAAGTAGGGGGAGCAAGCTCATGAATAAGTTGTTGCATTTGGTTGTGCACTAACATATGAATTGTTGCATTATCAAACTTCAATTCCTATACTTGCCTGTTTGGTGTATTGCTTAGAAATAGGATTTGAATGGTGTTTAACAAACTAGCGTGCATAGGACTTACTTTTCTTATAAAGTACCTCTCTTGCTTAAAATGTTGATCTCACGAGGTATTTTGAGTTTGTGATGCATGACTAGTGAACAATGGTGCTAAGGATGGTATATTTCCGCAACTCCGATGGTATCATGCTTCAAAGGTCCATTCTAAATACCTTAGCATCATTTGGTAGTGATAGCTCACCCAAACTTTCAAATCCATGCATATGTGAAAAATTGAACCAAACACAGGGAATCACATATGTAGGGGGAGGTAATACTACCAAAGTGCAAACTTTATTTCAATTCATATCTTTGTGAAGGTTGTCATCAATTATCAAAAAGGGGGAGATTGAAAGCCCTTGTTTGGTTTTGTGTAATTGATGAAACCTACTCTAATATCTACTCTAAGTGTTTCATGAGAATGATTAGCAAACAACAAGACGGGGCAAAGGACCGGGTCGGTGGATGCCACAAGTGAAGGGCAATGACTGACATCCATGCAAATGGTATAAGTCCATCATTAAAGGTGTCCACAAGCTTCATCAAGAGATGAGAAGGAAGATGGTGAAAAGCTGGGAGCTCAAGGCAAAGGTATAACCAATAGGAGCTCTTTTGCTTTTGGTGATCAAGACTCTATAGAGAGAGTGATCACATTTAGGATAGATAGCCGTACTATCAAGAGGGGAGAAATCGTTTATGAAATGCGGTTATCAAAGTGCCACTAGGTCTTCATTCTTATTGCATATGCATGTAGATGCTAGTGACACTAACCAAACCCGTTGAAAACTCTTTTGAAAATGCTAACACACGTGCACTAAAGTGAGAGACACTTTGAGTGTTAGTGTCTTTGAAAACGGGGTGAAGTTTGAGAGTTAGAGAGAGTTTGGGTCCTCTCTCCCTCCTGCCGACGTTCTAGTGCAAGAAGTAGCATCAAACGCTAACCCAGCAGAGCATCGGACCATTGCTTTCATCCGACGGTTGACTTAGCGTTTCGCAGAAAAAGAGCGTCGGACCAAAGTTTTTCACACGTCGGACCATTGGTTCATAGTCCGACGATGCGGCGTGGCGAGTTCATGTTCTGGCTGTGCACGCGGCAAGCTTTGTTCACGGCGTCGGACGCTGGGCGTTAGTCCGACGCTAAGCCTCGGACTGGCGTCCGAGGAGCTTTTCCTCTCTACGTACTCTCTGGAAGCGTCAGACCCTGCTGCAGTTTAGTCCGACGGTGAGCGTCGGACGACGTTCGATGGTGTTTCACGCTCTCGAAAACTCTCTGGAAACAGTCGGATGGTGGTGTCGGTTAATCCGACGGTCCAAGCGTCCGACGGTGTGTTTTGGCAGCGAGAAGCTAGCCGTTGTCATCCAACGTTTGACTTCAAACGGATTACTGACACGTGGTGTGCATCTAGAGCGTCAGACCGTGGACTTTAGTCCAACGGTAGTGCGAGCGCGCGCCCGACGGTGCCGTCCGACGGTGCGTAGAGTGGCCCAACGGCTATGTTCTTGTGAGGGGACTATTTATGCTTGGGCTGCTGGCTTGGAGAAGCTCTCTTGGCCATTCTAATCATGCATACTAACTAGGGAGTCTCTTGAAACATTCTCGATTTCCCATGAAGGAAAAATCCACAGAATGAG
Source organism: Eremochloa ophiuroides (assembly GCA_038502445.1). Taxonomy (NCBI): domain Eukaryota; kingdom Viridiplantae; phylum Streptophyta; class Magnoliopsida; order Poales; family Poaceae; genus Eremochloa; species Eremochloa ophiuroides. Next base: position 33,222,292 of record JAHLJS010000009.1, read on the forward strand.
CTATAATGTGATAAAACCATAGATTGATCTCGTCACATTATCATATATCAGTTGATATTACAGTTATACATCGTAAATGTTTACAAAATATTGTATCAATTGAGTAGACACCTATTATAGGTTTGATCTAGCGGAAGCATTTCTAGTCGTCAGTAGAATTGGCGGAATATGTCGTTGAGTGAAGCCTCCTCCTTCACGGGTACCATCAGAGTCAATCTTGGCGCAGCATAGTGTTCATCTCCTGAACCAAACTTGAGCGTAGGCACGAGACACTCTAATACTTCTTATCTCAATATCTCTGTTAGTCAGGTTATCTGCACACCGTCCAGATATGTGCAGGTCATGGTCAGCACCGATGAGCTTTAGTGGAAAAAGAGAAAACAAAGGATCTGGCGATCCTAACATTTGGCTGTGGTTTGCATCCTAAGCGCATGCAAAGTAGTATCAAGTAATAATATCATAATAGTTTGTCAAGTTTTAACCCATATCATCAATTCCCATCAGTCTATCCCAAATCCATCATCCCACCCATACACCACCTCACACACACACACCTCACACTCAGTCGACAGGCCTAACTCCCTCTCGGGTCCTGTCTCAACGGCACACTGCCACACCGAGCACACTGCCGGACAATCATCAACCAGGGGAGAAAAGAATATCGCTCTCTACACTAGTCAGAGCTTCACAGGAAAGGTCCATAGCCGACGAATCGGCATATGTATCGATCGATCAACCATACACTCTGTAGAGGTTTTACCACTCACAAGATTAGCCATCATCGATGCTGTACAATCATCTAGGCAGAATTCCGGGTGCTTGCTTGCCTAGGTCGATGCCACCCTACCACTCAGCCCTAAGTAACTTCGGGCACGAACCGAAACGCTGGGATTGGGAGACGCAGTACCGAGCCCAATCAGTGGTACTGCGCATCTAGAACGGTTCAGGAATCCCAACATCCATCACCGCCCACCCTTATCACCTTTCAACCTAGCAGTAGTGGCACCGCCCTACCAAGTAGTCCAGCAGTTCCCTGCCCATCGAAGATGAGTGAGCAGTAAAGGATTCCTATGAACCTGGTGCTAGTCCTTCCTAGGTTTGACCAAGCAGGCTTCTTCTCTTAGGAGATACTCTCCCCGTGCCACCACGGCACCTCCATTCACGGGGTTTCAAACCACGCAGGCTGTTCATCCCGGAACCTCCTCATAAACCATTACCCGCCACAGGTATCTCTCGTGGGAATGCCCTGATGCAACTCCCGGCAAGACTTGCTTACACAGCTAGTCGTGTATCCCACTTGGTCGACTCGACCCTCACCACACACCCAAGACACACGCAGCACACTCATAGTCCACCAGTCTGGCATCCCAAACCAAACCATTCCCAGAGGTTCACTATCAGCATCACATCACAGATACAATGCGAGTGGAGTTAATAAATATGGTGATGTAATATGCAAGCAAGCAGGTAGATAGAAATATATAAGAGAGCATGAGCGCGAAGCTGAGTTGCATAGTAGAGTGGTTTGCAAACAGTTTAATAATGGCTTAGGTAGTTGCATGCATCATATACTAGCAAAGGAGTAAAGATAAAGCGCTAGCAATTCTAGATATGCAATGTCTAATAGGATTCTCTAAAAGAAGGTGCTGCCATGACACCTGCGTTGTCGAGGAAGTAGTGGTATGAGTATTCCTCGGTTAGTGTAGTCGTTCTGCTGGGCCACCTCTTCCAGGGTGACTTCACTCCATGGTTCCTGTCGTCGTCCATGTCCTCCTCTAGCGGTTCCCAACCTGATCGTCGCTAATCCGGAAACGGCTACTCCGTGAAGCAACTCAAGGCATGAAAACACCCAATACACCAAAAGATGATGGGACACGGGAAGATCCATAAATACTGGAGAAATAATAAAAGGTACACGACTTGGCCCTCTCGGCGTATGTCCGATTTCATCGGGCCAAAGAGAAATTAAGAGTGGGGTTTGCTAAGCACAAGCTTATGTCACGGTCAAGCCAATATGGCTTTATAATAAATGATTTAGGCTAGAGCTGATCCATAGCAAACACCACGGCTCACGATCTTCCGATCCGAATGCCACGGAGAAGACGGGGATCGGAGGACGGGCCAAGCGAATGGGGAAAAACGTCCAATTCTTCGGCAAGTAATGTTACACATGATAATGCGAGTGCTTTAATCCACTTGTAGGGTACCAAGGCTGTGGTTCAAATGGGTACAATCATACAAGTGTCTAAAGACCAAGAATCAGAGAGAGAGGGGAAATTAGCTGGGCGCATCCATATCATATTCTCGGTCACATCTTTCGTGAAGATGGTTTTTAAGTAGTCGATCGGGTCGACTCACATAGGTCCGAGATTTTGATATAGACCATAGCATCGCTAACTAAAAAGGGTTAGTCAGATCTTTGATCCAATCGCCACGAACAAGACGGGATCGAATAGAGCGGGCAATACGGGAACGAGTAGCGAGAAACAACATAAAGCGGTGGTCTACTTCTTCCATCGCACACGCCATGGAATAGACGGGGCGTCAGAAGAAAGCGACATGTAAAAGACGCAAGTGCGCAAATCACTCGTAGGGTACCATGACTTGGGTGCACTGGCACTAAGTCATCTCTCAGATTTGTAGCGGTGCGGTTGTCACCTGCAGAATCGAAGAAATGCAGCGGTCGCACAGGGTACAAGCATACGAGGGCTTGGGCACGAAGAATCAAAGAACAGCGCACGGGGTATAGCTTCATGGTCATGGCGAGGCGTGCTCGCGGCCACAAGCTACACCAACGAGAGGTCGAGTTACACCCGGCATTACGGTCATGGCAGGACGGATCCCGCGATCGCAACGTCCGAACGAGGTACGATCCCTCAGCCGGCTCGAAGGCACGGCACACAAATAAACATCATAGACGTCCAGCGATAAGAACCAATAACACGACAAATGACACATACTCAGACAAGACAATGGAGTAGCACATTTCCATAGCATTAAGATTGGATGGATCCTGTATTACAGATATAGATATAGACAGATCGTGAGGACAGGGTACAAAAGATGCATGTACAGATAGATGGTAAGGATAGGGTACAATATAGTGGACATATGTACAAGAAGGTAAAACATGGGGCTTCACAATAGTCCAGCATCGTATATCAATTTGGCTTTCCAACCGTCAAACACCATCTATTGTTTGGGCTTTCCAACAGTCCGACATCATCTATTAATTGGGCTCCCCAATAATCCAGCATCATCTCTGGGATCTCAAGATCTGGCAACAGGGCTACGACACGAAGGCCAGACAGGGTCAGCGTCAAAGGATAGTGGCGAGGCTTGCTGCTACATGTCCCGGCTCCTCTTGGCCAGCTGCTGGTACCTCCTGGCCTGCTATGGCTTGCTGCGGCTAGTCGTGGCCGGCTGCTGGCTGGTCGTGGCCTACTGCTGGCTGGTCATGGCTGGCTGTGGCCTGCTGTAGGCTGGTCACGGCTGGCCACGGCTAGCCGGGCGGGGCTGGTGACTGGCCTAGGCTGGCTAGAGTGACTAGATGCTGGCCGAAGGTGGCTGCAAGTCTCTAGGAGGTGTCGGGATGTGTCTGGGTTCCATCGGTCTACGCGGGCATGGCAAATCACGGCGTGATGGTAGCTAAGGTGAAGCTCGGGCAGGGCGTCGGTGCGCGTCGGGGCGACCAGGCAGAACTTTCAGAGATCTTCTCCCTTCTCGATTGGCGTCCGTCGTGTCCATCGGCGACATTAGTAGAGTGGTGGCGGTCTTGGAGTCCAAGGGCACAAGGTACAACCGGAACGCGATCATGGTGGTGGTTTGGGTAGTCCTCGACCACGCCGGCGTTCTTGGAACGCCAGTAGTTCGATTTGGCTGAAAGGTCTCATGTCGTGTGTGCAAGTGTCCTGAGCCGGGAGGGGCTCGGTCTATGCGTCCCATAGTGCGAGACGCCATGGCTCAAATGGCGGGTCCAGCGAGGTGGTGGTGCTCACCATGGGGGAGAAGGTCGTGGCTCACCGAGGGCTTGCGGACGGTAGATCGCTTGACGCGAGTCAGCTCGTTGCCGGCAGCACAACTTCACTGCAGGGTTTAATCCAAGGCTTGCCGAAGCGGAGGAGGGGTTGTCCATGCTCGCGGTTCACTCGACAGCTTCGGTTCTCATCCACGACGGCGCCAGGGTCGTGGTGGTGGTGCGGGTTCGGCAAGATGCAGGTCATGGCCACCAAGGACGGAGCGTAGTGGGGGTAGCCGCCTCCTGCAAAGATGTGTAGCAGTGGCACGAAGGCCGGTCTCAATCGACTGTGACAGAAATGAAACACTGAGGTTGGGGCTTCACTCTTGGAAGCTCACCAGTGACCGAGAACATCGGCAAGGTGCTGTGGGGTTGGGGGCGAGTTTGCCCGGGCTGGATGCAGTCAGGGGCGTGGTGGAGTGCTGTTGCGGCCGGTGGTGGATGCTCTGTTCGGGGCCGTGGTCGACGTCGAGCGCTCTGGCAGCGTGAAGCAGAGCGTGTCCGGGGCGTCGAGGAGGACACGCGCGGCCACGGCGGTGTCAAAGTCCGGCCGGCGTCATCGCAGCGGATGGTGCAGCTTCGGTGGAGTGCACGGCGGCTCGACGTCGTGGCTCAGGCCACCGTGGTGACGAGGAGGCGCGGAGCAGAGGCGGCCGGGCAGCAGTCGCGGACGGTTGTCGTCGCGGCCGTTCTGGGTGGCCGCAGCTTCCGTGCGCGTGGCCGTGGCTTGCTGTGCTTGGCCGAGGCTCCAGCTTGGCGCAGGGAGGGGCCGACGTCGCGGCGAAGATGTACGCCGACGACGTGGTCGCGGTCACCTGCCGGCGATGGTTGGTGTTGTAGGGGCCGGGCGGTGTTGTCGCGCCGAGGTCGTGCACGCGCGGTGGATGGGCTGGTGACGCGTGGTGGTTCACCGTGGCTGTGGTTGGCTCCGGATGGCGAGCACCGCGATCGTGCTCTGGTTCGGCGAGGTTGAGGCATTGCGGCTCGCCATGGCTGGGTGCAGGGAGACAGAGCAGCGATGGCGCGGTGGCGGTGTCGTGGCCGGTCGCGGCTCAGCACCGCGTGGCCATGGCTGGGCCGCGAGCGGTTAGGGGAGCAAGGCGATGGCGGCTGCGCAAGGGGAAGGGAGCAGAGGGCGGCGGCGGCTTGAAGGTAGAAGATGAACAGTGGCGGTGGCTCCGTCCTTCTTCGTTTTATACGCGACCAGCTAGGGCTTCGAGAGGATTCCATCGATCCTTGGCGTCCGTGTCACGGGAGGGGCACGTGGCAGGCATCGAGAAGGGTGCGGGGCTGGTTCGCGCGGGGCGCGTGTCCGTGAGTGCGGCGGCGGCGATGGCTCAGAGGGCGAGCGAGCGCCCGCTCTAGGGTTTCCAGGGGGCGCGGCTGTTGGGCCGCCAGGTGGGCCGCGCGGTCGACGAGTGGGCCAAGGTAGGAGAGGAGCGGCTGGGCTGAGCAGTCAGCACGTGCGGGCTGCGAGGAGCTGGGCCGCAGTGGGAGAGGAGAGGGAGATGGGCTAGATTGGGATAGAGGAGAGATGTTTTTCCTTTTTTCTACTTCTTAATTCTTCCCTCTTTTGTCATAACTTGGGAAAAATCGAGATGACGATAAAGGAGATTTGAGAAGGAAGGTGAAACGATCCTCCGGTTGCCACGGTGAATTGAGATAATAACAAAGTGGGCTTGCGGAATATATTATAAATTGGAAGGTTAAGTTGGAAGGAATTCGAGATTGGAGAATGAAGGATTTGGAAGAGAGTAGCTATGGACTTGTGCTCTCCAATACAAACACTAGATCATGAAAGGAAACTCCGGCAAACTCTTACAAGCAATCTCTATATGTGTGCAATGATTTATTAGTGATTAGTCTTGGTTTCGACCTAGAACTACATGCTTCACACATTTGCAGGAAAAATTTTAAAAAGTTCATATTTTTGGTTATCGGAAAACCCGAGTTGTTACATCTCTCCACTCCTCTCTCACACCTTCTACTTGATTGAGATCATCATTTGGTGAGATTGGAGAGCATCAAGTGCATTGCATGAGTGTATTCATCTAGAGGCACTTGGTGATTGGATTTCGCAGCGGATTCTCTTGTTACTCTTGGAGCTTGCCGACTCCTAGACGGCTTGGAGCTGCGAGGATCATTGAGCGGAGTCAGTGATTGTCTCCGCCTCTGATCAGTGAAGTGTAAGGGGTTCTTGAGCCTTCCCCGCGGGAGATCATAATTGGCTACTCTAGTGGATTGTGCGTAGCTTATGGATCCCAATCTTGTGTTGGTTGTGCGGCATCCTTGAGAAGGGTTTGGCGTGTGATGCCAATTTGCGCGTGAACCTCCACGTGGGTGTATCGCTACAACGAGGACATAGCTTGCCGGCAAACAAGTGAATCTCGGTGAAAATCATTGTGTCAACTCTCTCGCCGAGGTTTTCATTTGTGTTGATTGATTGATTACATTGGTATTCATCTTCTCTTCACCGGCGGTATAAAATCACTTCTCCACTCTTTACTTTCTTGTATTTACCTTTGTGTAGCTCTCTTGCTTAGTTGTTCACATAGGAGTAGTGTAAAGTAGTGACTTAGCTTCTTGTGTGTGTTTTAGAGACAATAGCATAGAACGGTTAGGTGGCTTGCATTTTTGTTAGGCTAGCGCAAAATTAGCTTCGCCTCATATTTGTCTAACAACTTTGCTTGAGTGTTGTTTGTAGAATTTTTATAGGCTATTCACCCCCCTCTAGCCATTTAGGACCTTTCAAGTGGTATCGGAGCCGAGGCACCGTTGACTTGAGGCTTAACAACATACGGTGACAAAATGGCTCAACTCAACATTCACATCAACAACACCAAGAAGCCACCCTAATTTGATGAAACAAATTATGCATATTGGAAGAGCAAGATGACATCTCATATCAAGTCAATATAGAGAGATTTGGAAGGTTGTGGAGACCAAGATTGAGATTGCCAATGCGGCCATCCCCACAACCGCCGAAGAGAAGTTGCTCCAACTCAATGACATTGCGGTTTGTGCTATTCATGAGGCTGTAGATGAGAAAGTCTTTTGAGCAAATCAAGAACATTGAGAGTGCTCATGAAGCTTGGAAGAAGCTTGAGGAGACATATGAGGGCATCAAGGGTGTGAAGACCACAAAAGCTTACATCCTAAAAGACAACTTTGCTAGTTTCAAGATGAAGGATGATGAAAGTGTGCTGGAGATGTTTCATAGGTTGCAAGTCCTTGTCAATGAGCTCAAAGCGGTGGATGAAGAAGTGAAGGATAGTGACTTCTCCATGAAGTTCTTGAAGAGCTTGCCCAAGCGCTTTGCCACCTTGATCACAGTTTTGGTGAAAACTACCTTGAGTGAGTTGACACCAAACCAAGTGCTAGTGGAGGTGATGACCGATGATGCCTATAGAGATGATGATGACAAGGAGGAGTTGATCAACAAGAAGAAGAAAGAGAAGGATGAAGACTCCAAGGATGAGAAAAAGAAGAGTGTGGCATTCAAAGCCACATCATCATCAAAGGATAGTTTCTAGCGTTCGGTGCGTGTTGAAGCATCTAGGCCCTTAGTAGTTTCAGTGATTAATGACAACGGAAGATTATTACGACTGACGTGTTTGTAGTGGCATTTAGAAGTTAGGTCATAATAATGGTTGGTTCAATCCCTTGACTAGTAAAATTCATGTCGATTTTCAAAGGTTGGATGACCAGGCTAAAGACATACTAATTGTAAGTGCCCGTTTGGAGTTGAAAGTCACTTAGAGTAGTTTAGGGATTTATTTTCTCATTTGTTTGTACTATTAATTAAGAGGGTTTAAACAGATAGTTTCTTTGGACCTTTGCTCGTCTGGTCTCTATTGCTTCTGTGGCCTTTTACGTGGGCTTTCAGTTGATCCAAGGAGCATTCCACAGTACTCTTGTCACCAGTTCATCTTGAGTAGTTTGGATCACTCACTCGTTTCTCCTCTATAGAGATTGAGTGTTTCATCTTCCGAGCTTCGCTCGGGAGAGGGGATGAGAGTACCACTGTGTTTTTTAGTGCTTGCCATAGACACCCAGCCACCTTTGGCTCGTGGATTTCTCCGTTGCGGGTGTGCACTACTATAGATTCAAACATCACTGCCGGCCCATCATTGCCAGTTTATTTTGGGCCGACAGTGATGGGCCAGTTCAAACCCCAAATGATTGGGCCAGCGGCTAACCGGCAGTGATACTAGGTATCACTGTCGATTCGTAGTTGGAACCAGCAGTGATATGACTCTGCAGTATCACTGCCGATTCTAGCCACAAACCGGCAGTGATACCTAGCGTCACAACAGTATATAAGCTCGAGCTCGAGCTCCCTCCCTCCTCCTCTGTCCCAACGGAACAGAACAGTGCGCGGCTGCTCTTTCCCTCCATTGTTGCGGCTGCTCTTCCCCACGACCTCTATTGTTGCGGCTGCTCTTGACCGAATTGCTCAAGGAAACTCTTGGAAGCTCAAGCATGGTGAAGATCTTCTAGCTTATGGTTAGTAACAAGCATACTCCTTTGGATTTGTAGGTTTACATTGCTTTTGTGTTTGGAGATTGATTCTTAGAGCACATTTGGGTTGGATCTTGAGGAAGGCATCAAGATTGTGATAAATCCACTATTCAAAAGGTTAGTTAAAACCATTGCCATCTTTACTTTCAAAATTAGAGCTATATTATTGTTCATGATCAAGAAGAGGGGTTGCATTTTATAATTTGTTCCTTCATTTTTATGTGGCATTGATGACACTTCGTAGCACAATCACTAGAGACAGGGTGTTAGGCTATCTCTAATAACGGCGCCAGAAGTGCCCTAGGGGTATTTCTTATGTCTATTGGATAATTCCGCAAACGCACAGAATATACCGCTGTAGCACTTCACCCGGTAGTATTACAAGGTATCGTTATTTATTTTATCCCAAGGGAAAGCGGTAGCTAGGAATGTTAATAAAAGAGAGAGATCCTCGAGTCTGTTGCAATTTAGTACCAACTAGTGATAGGGGGTAAATCGAATAGAAAGGAAAGATAATGACACAAAGACAAGACAAGGTTTAGGATAACTAAGGATAACTAGTAGGGTATAGCTAGGTGGGAGGACAACGAGTGAGTATAGGACTCCTATGTTTCTTACTTTACTCCTGTGATCTTAACCTTAACAAATAGATGAAATACTTAGACTGCTACCTTACTTCTTGCGTGCTGGGGATAGTCCGAGACAATATAGGACCAAGCCTCTACCCGAAGCGACTATACTCTTACAGGGAGCCTACCTTTTAAGAACTTGCTTAAAACACGTGGTGGGATGCAAAGACTAGACAGGGCTGTCACCACCTGCTAGTACTCACAAACAATCCGTGCAACAAGCGGTAATCAAAGGCAAGATTTAGTCTAAGCACGGCGCTTACATTGATTCTCACTACTCTAGCTGTGTACGAAGCAACTAGAGCACCCTATGACAGGCGATGAACAACACACAATAGCTGGTTATAGGATCACAATCTAGTATAAGTCAACTATATTACTAAGACAAGACACAACAATACTATAGTAAGTATAGAATTGCACAGAGTAAAGACTTAGTAAAGTAAAGCAAGAATATTATATTGATATAAAGAAAGTCTTATATAAGGAAAGGTACAAGAGCTATACCAGAGTCTCCAGAAGACGACTCCGGAGACCCCGAGCTTAGCTTGACTCGACTCTAACTCCCACACTAGACTAATACTACTACTAAGAAGTGGAACTTGACTCTTCCTTGCTTCTCGTGTCTTTTATGTCATGTGTGTCTTGAAGAGGGTGGTAGCTGCCTCTATTTATAAGGGGGAATGGAGAGGTGCCACGTCAGTGATCCGTGTGCCTTTCTACCTTGGCCCTTGGATGAACCGACCTTGAAACCGCCTCAGATGGACAGCAGTGGCCAAACCAGCACGTGGGAGACATGCACAAGTCGGTGTGGGGCCAACCGACCTGGCTAGGCACCAGGGGGGTCGGCTGACCCCCTTATGACAGGTGGGCCTTGCCTGGTGCTTCTAGAAGATGTCCCCATCTGTCACAGGAGGTGGCTCCGTCCTTTGCCAAGTATTTGTCATGTTGGTTCATTCCTTGATCCATGTACTTTGATCTTCCACCGTTGAATTAAATCCAAAGGTTGAGATGAGCTGAGTGGAGTGTCACATGGATCGTGCCACGTTACCAAAGCTCTATGGGCCCCATACATGGGTCGGCCGACCCATGCCTGGCCCACCTTGAGCCCCCTTCTCTTCTATGCGATGTTATGCATCATATCTTGGATTCTCATGGTCTGGTGTCACCATGTGTGGGTCGGCCGACCCACACTTGTGGCCTCCAGCTACTCATTTATGACTTATTTGATCTTCTCTGCATTCATAAGCTAAGAGTACAAGTAGAACTAGTTATTGGATAAAATATGTTCTTGTAATGTTATTCTTCCTTGAAATCGAGGCATGTTGACGGTGTTTTGAGTGTGGATTTTTATGGTATATCCACCGTCAACAAGATCCCCCAAGCTTAACCTTTGCTCGTCCCGAGCAAATAATTAAACTTAGCCTCGGTGGATCAGGAGTTGCTACAATGCTCATATTTCAATAGTACCATGTGTACAACAAAATACTTCTCTTTTGAATAGAAAAATTGGCTATAAAAATTCATCCATATTACCTTAGTTATTTTGTGGGGCTAATGGCTTTTCCTTTGCCTTAGGTGGTCGAGAGACAGAACAATTTAACTTGAGCACTAATTTTCTCATTCTTTGCAAGTTTCGTACCGGAGGTTTTAGCAATGTTTTTCAAAAGAAAACTTAATGTTCCTCATATGGTTCTCTCATGTCGCTCAAATGGTGTATGATTCCTTACCAAGGCACAAAGAAAATGTTGCCTTCTCTTTGTTATCCTACTTCTACAAAGGCTTATCTAGAGTTCAAGGTAGGAATGACACAGTATAGCATACTTACTTTGCATGTATTGTAGAGTCAAAGCTTGGATCCAAAGAAGAAGTGTCATTTCCTTAGATCAAAATGTGCAAGTGTGTGGAAAATAGTGGATTACAATGCTCCTCTATTTGAAAGTGTATCTCTCTATTAAATTTTCGAGACATGGCTATCATTTTCCTTTTCTTTTATTCATGAGCTTAGACTTGCTCATATTTTCTTTTCTTTTCTATGGACTTCTCCTGCCCATCTTTCTTTCCTTTTTCATTTCTTTCATTTTGCATAGCCTTTTGTCTCTTTTACCTAAATCAACTAAGAGAGATATTTTATGACTTTAACACATGGGGCATTTAATTGGTGAAATGAAAGGCATGTTGTTGCGTACTTCCAGTGTAGAAGTAGCATAAATATATAGTGTGTACGTGATCTTGATCTTGGGAGCATGATAAGCCTCTTAATAAGGGTCAACAAGACTTGACAAAACTCTTTGCAAAGCAAATAGCTTATTTGGAAGGTTTGAAACATGTGTAGCAAATATGGCTTGTGGTAGGAATTCATTACCATTGAGGAACAATAAGGTTTTGATGGTTTAAGGAAATAAGTCTCCAGTAATCATGCGTGCTTAGAACAATATTATAGCATCTCTTATCTCACTATATCATGTCTCGCAACAACTTAGACTTAGTTCTAGCACTTGCAACCCACAAAGTTTTCAGGTTCATGATGATTTTAAATAAGCCAAGTAATCCATACTCAAACAAATACTAAGTTGTAAACTAGGCATTAAAGAAACATCAGCAGAGCAATTATTCATCATTTTCATGAGGAAGATAAACATTCATGAGACATGTGGGATAAAGAGATTTTTTTATTTTTTTATTTTTTTAAATGCATTAAATTAAAACAATGCAATATGCTAAGATAGAGTACTTACCTTAGTGGGGGAGAGGATCTCCCCAAGCTTGGCTTTTGCTCATTGTGGTGGCGGATAGTATTGGAACCATCCCGCCCAATGCTGTGCTTCTTCATCTTGTATGGCTTGCAGAAGTTGGACGTTTTATTGTGCCACGTTTAGAGTTGTGTTTTGCTCAATCTGCATTGCGCCCATGTCGTCGATGAGTTGATCTACTTCCGTCCTTTAGTTCCGACGTCCCCTCGCCCGAGTGGACGGACGGGGAGTGCGCACTCTTCGAGTGGGCTGTGGACATGGAGGCCTTTCCATGGAGCCTGAAATGTACATGGAACTCGCCTCATCACCCTCTTCTTCATTTCCCCCTGCAGCTTGTGAAGTGCCACCTTGCTCAAATTGAGCGGCCTGTGACTTGCTTCTAGTCATCCTGCTTGTTCCTGCAACATATTGGGTTCTTGCCTCTCGGTCCAGTTTAATGGTTAGTGTGCGAAGCGCATACAACCGGCGTCTCTCACATGGGAGAGGGACCTCGGCTGTATGGCCACGGTAAATCATTTTAAGGCCACCTTTTGGACCTCTCTTTAAGACTTGAGCACTTATGAAGAAATCTTCAGTTATAAAATCTCGAGAAAAGGCAATGTATTCAAAGTAATGTGTTCCATTTAACAGATCTATTGTTTCAGCAATGCGAGTGATAAAAGAAGTAAAGAATATAGGCCCTTCTCTTTGGAACACACCAAGCCAAAAGCGGACTAAAAGCTTAGCAGGTGAAACTTGTATTTTATTGGTTATGGCATAAAGCAATATTAGCTCATCGTTGTATAGAATTTGCATATTATAGTCAGAAAAAAGAGTTATAGCCATCCAATAGTGAAGAAAGCGCAATGTAGGATTATGAATTTCATCATGATTAGGATTAGAGCAATTATCGGATGCAGATTTGGCTTTCTAAAAATCAGCTTTATCAAATCTTCTTGTGGCACTAATTAAATCTAGCTGACAGGTGTTATCAAAACCAAGAGCCACACTAAAAACTCCCCAAGGTAAATTATGTTCTTGATTAAACATGCGGAAATGAACACCATCATCTGTGGCTTGTAAGGAGCATATGAATTCTATGGTGAGCTTTTTAATCCCAAGTTCAAGAACTTCCCAAAAGCTTCCCCACCCAATTGTATTAAACATAGTGTTGAATTTTGAGATCATACCTGTGCTGTCCAAAAGGACAGGGTCGATGATGCCGGTATGTTCAAACCCACGGATGGAGAAATACCTTTGGTACTCTTGTTGATTCAACATGAGACTACTCTCGGGATCAAATGCTCCTTCGGGTGATACCTTGTAACATCCTAAAAATCACCTTGGAAAAATTTGAAACTATTTATTTAAATATGTGTAGTTTTTCAAGTTGAAAAGGGCTTAAGAAAAATCCTTCTTCATTTATATATATAAAAGTTTTGGGGAAAATATGTTTTATATTTGTTTGTTGCATACATGCTGGTGCATAAAATTTTGGGTTGTGGAGGATAGCATGCTTGTGCTAGATTTCAAAAATTAAAATAAAAAAAAAGTTGGTTTGTGAAAACAGAAAATAAAAAGGGTTTTATTTTCTCTCCTCTCCCTCCCTCCTCTTTTGGCCCAGCTCGGCCAGCCGGCCCGCTCCCTCTCTCCCTTTCCCCCTTCCCCGCGCGCGTGCTAGCAGGCCGCGGCCCAGGCCGTTCGGCCCATGTTCGCGCGAGCCAGCCCGTTGCTGCAGCGCCCGCCCTCTCTCTCTGCCAGCCAGGGCCCGCCGGTCAGTGACCGGGGGGACCTTTCCCCTACCTCCGGTCGTTTCAACGCGCCGCCGCCGGCTCCGCTTCCGAAACCGCCGCTGCGGTGGCCTTGATGGCCACCTAGCCGCCCACCCGCGTGAGTGCATCCCCCGCGCCCTTTCACCGCCCCCCTCCGAGCCCTATAAAGGGCATAGCCGAGCCCCGAGCCCCTCCTTTTCCCGTCCGCCTCGCCCATCGCCATTGCCGCCACGCCGCCACCGTCGTTCCCTGCCACGGTGAGTTTTCTAGTGATGCCGAGCTCTCCATCGTGTTTGCCGTAGCCGCATCTCCGTCCCGGTGTCCTCCCCATTCCGTTTTGGTGGCCTGTGACCCTTCCGTGCGTGCGCCGACGAGCTCGGAGGGCTCTATCCAGGGCGCCGCCGTGTGGCGAGCCACCCGAAGCCGCCATGGCCTCCACCTCCGAATTCGCCACCTTCCCCGCGTTGTACCGGTGCCTTCCGTGCCATCCCTCGAGTCCTGCAACCCCGCTGCGCCGTTTGCCGGCGAGCTCCACCGTACCAGAACGCCTCGGGAGCCCGTCCCGACTCCACCGCCGAGCACGCCTTCACCCGCAGCTCACCATGGTACTCTTTGCGCTGTGAACCGAGCACCAACTCGCCCCTACCTTCTTCGTCGGTGAGCTTGGGCTCGCCGTCGATGGCATGCCGCCGCGCCGGAAGTGCCCCGGCGGCCGCGCCCCTCTTCTCCCCTCGCTCGGCGCCCCGTTGGGACGCTCGGTCCACCGTGGACCGAGAGGAGGCAGCCCGCGTAGCCGGTCCACGCGGTGCCGTGGACCCGGCCAACCCCCGCCTGCCACGTGGCACACGGCCGGCTGAAGGCCGACAGCGCCCTGCCGTTTTTCATGCTAGCTCCTCTGCTTTTGGATAATTAAGCCGCGGTCCAGCGCAGTTCAAAATCTATTTGTTTTAGGTCCTGTTTTTATCAGTTTGGCCCCTGTTTGTCTCTGGTTCTTTTATTTAAGGACCAGGGGCTGTTTTTAAGCTATCAAACCCCTCTGTGTTTGATTTCTTCGTGGTATAGGGCCTCGGTAATTATTTATAGGTCCTTAGAAAAATATTTTTAATTACAGAAAGGCCCCTAAAAATGGTTTTCTTTATATCTTTTTCATTTTAGGTCCGATTTAAGTGATTCTCGCGCTCATGTGTTCCTAGCAACGTGTAGATTTTATTTATCTATCTATTTTCTCCACTTTATGTCATTGTTTGTGGTGTATTGTTCTAACTATGATATTATCTCTTGCATGTGATGATTGTCTGTATGCTTGTTGATTGGAAATCTCGCGTTTAGAGGACGACGTGTTCGAGGATCAGGACTTTGAGCAGGATCAAGACCAAGCCAACTTTGAAGGCAAGTATAACCTATGGTTTTTTTTCCTTGTTACCTAGCAACTATTAAACAATACATTCATATGCATGTGTCTAATCTTGTAAACCCTAGCTATATATACCCGAGTAGGTTTATTGATCAATCACCTTGTTACCTATGGGGGGCTTTTATGCATATTAGAGTTACTAGCTGCTATGCTCAACAATGCTATTATGGAATCTTGACTTAAGAATTATGAAATGATGGATAAAATATGTTTTTATCAACAAAGCTCGAAGGGCACTGGAGTATGGGTTTTATACTCTTGATGCCCTCTGTCAGGACTTCCATTGAAAGTTGACCTCCCAGGAAAACCCGTACATCCACGAGGGTCAATGGGCTCTGATCTTAGCCAAGTAACTAGATTTTCTCTATCTTGTTAGTGGTTACCGAAAGGCGCAAGAGGGGGAGCCTGGGTTTTAGAATGGGTTCCGAGCCTGTCAAGATGTGTGCTGGGCTGCGGTCACATGGTGTGCCATTCTTGAAGGGGGCCTCCATTCGCCTTGCTTCTTGAAACCTCGCAGCTACTAACTTGCTAGGGTGACTAGTGAAAAGCTTTGCTGTGTTACCCTGCTCGCTCACCTCGGTAGTGTGAAGAGGGCCTTGCAAACCCCGAGCATATGGGTGTACACGACTCGGGGTTAAAGCTGTACAAATTCTGCAGAATTCTTCCAATCTGATATATCGGCCGTGCTCACGGTCACGAGCAGCCTAGAATCCTTTTTGTATCAGTTGATACCTGTGAAAGTGTCGATGGGTTTTGTTAAAAGAAGATGCTCAGAGATAAACTTGTTTTAATTGGGACATGGGTTATTCATTATAATAGTAAAGTAGACTAAATAAAACTTGACCAATTAAAAGTAACTGCTATAACCCATGTCAACCTTTTGAGCCCTGCATTCCCCATAAGTATACTTGCTGAGCTGGGTGAGCCGACGCTTGTGGTTGTCACCAATAAAAATCCCGGATGGGTACCAGATATCGATGAGGAGGAGTTTGACGATTTCCCAGAGGATATCCAGGACTGATGGAGATGGTGTGCCCCCAGTTGGTGTCCCCGTGGGCGGGAGTTTTTCCTTTCTACGTATTCCCCTGTAATAAGACAATGCCGTTGGCAATGATGTGAACAACTGTGATATAATAAGTTATTAAGCGTTGTTCGTGCCATAATGATGTACAATTTGTTGATATATGTGGTTTTGGACTTCCTGGGTCCACATATATTCTGCGTTCGGATTTCTTCGTAAATCCGGGTGTGACATACCTCTAATACTTCTTGGCCTTCTCTTGGTAAAGCTTCTCAACTTTTATTAGAACTTTAGACATGAAAGGACATATGAATACACACTAGTCTAGGGTTTTAACTGACAGTTTACATGAGTATTGCATGTTCTGTATTTTCCAGGGGCTATTCCAGAAAAGCGTAAAAGAGGGGTTAAAGAGCATAAAAGACACGAAACTTAACCGCCAAGGAAACATCATCACGAAGACCTTGGAAGGATCTAGAAGACACCCGAGCAACTGGGGCCCCGGATCCCACAAAGTGGGGCCGGCCGACCCTAGGGTGGGGTCGGCCGGCGCTCCCCTGCTGAGTCTGGGCCCCACCTTCTGGAATGTTCCTCCCACGCTTCCTTGGCACCCAAGTAAAGCATCCCTCCGTCGATCTAAAGTCGTTTTGATCCGATGATGCACGTAACATGAGACGTGGATCGATGACGTGGCGGTTCCTTGCCCCCTACTCCACCTCGGCCTATATAAGGACGCCCCAGGCCCCCTCCAGAAGGCATTCTACACCCCGGTGCTTCATATTCTCTACATAAATTAGGGTTAGGGTCCCTCTAGTTGATCTAGTTCTAGTTCATCTAGTTGTAGCAGTTAGGAGAGACTAGTTCATCTAGATCTAGTCTTGTTTAGAGATTAGAGAGATAGAGTAGGAGAGTAGAGATTCTGGAGGATGGCCTGTCGGTGCTTCTTTGTGGCTGTATTCTTCTGGATTCAGCTTCCTCACCCGGAGCTGCGTTCTGAGGTACTTTTGTATTCAACTTCTAATTCAAGTAAGCATTTGTTCTTATTCGTTCTTAAGTTTGCAACTCATATTGGGTGCTTTGATCTTGGTCATTACTTGATTGAAGTAGTATTTCGTAGTGTAGGCGTGGTCCCGAGGCTAGGTTTACTTGTGAATGTCCCCTGATTGGCCGGATAGTGGTAGATCGCGTAGGTGACAGCTGCGTTGAGTCCTCTGTAGTCCACTTCCCGTTGATAGGATCGATAGGTGTATAAGTGTCTGGTAGGAGGGAACTCTGATTTCACCTCTTATTCATGTCACTGCCCAGTTAGAACGATATTATTCAAAGTTTACCGGTTGTTGGAACTAGATAATCATTAGCTATTTCCTCTTTCTTGATATTATCTAGCCTAATTGTAGGGTTAAGTCATCGGCTTGGTCATTATCACCTACTGTTCCTTGTGGATACGATATTTAAAACCTCCGGGTGAAATGTAACAGCGGTATTATATTTGTGCGCTTGCGGATATCGGAATACAATCTTATTTAATAGAGTGCAGTTAATTTATACCAACACTACTAAACTTGAGAAGAGACTTGCTCAACTAGAGAGAAGAAGTGAGATTGTGTGCTCGAGATGATTCAGCTGGTTTGGGTGTGGAGTTGAGCAGACAATGCAAGGGTAGTTATAGGGGAAGAAGGGCTGGTGATGGGGCCACCAGGGCCAGGTCGGCCGACCCCCTGGTGATGGTCCAGCTCCGCTCTTCACTTGGGACAGGGAATCAATTTGAATTCCTGCGCAGCTTTGTTGGGAGGCACCCAAACATGGGTCGGCCGACCCACCTTTGGGTAGTCCAAGCAGCTTTCAAACTTTGGCCAGGGAATCCAATCGAATGCCATCAAGATGTTTGAGGGGTGGCTTTAAACATGGGTCGGCCGACCTCTACTTGGTCCCTCCAGCAGCTTTAAACAATGTGTTTCACTTTGTTCAGCAAAGTAAAGACTAGTGGTGGACCAAAAGTGATGAATGTTTGCAGAGATTCCTTTATCTTGTGCTTAGTGAAAGTGAAAGGTGTATGACAAAGGTAGAGACATGCTTTAAAATGATTCCCATGGGCCATAAGAGCACTAATGCATGCCAAAGTGACCACTTTTCAGAATTTGAATGGTGATGAGTAGTTGGATTCTTCTTGGAGCAAGTGAAAGTTTAAAGAGTGATCATGACCAAAGGTGGTCGACCACAAACAAGAAGGAGATGGTGACTAAAGTTTGGGACATAAATCAGCACACCAGACCAACACCACCAGAGGTGGGTGGGCCCCATGGTGGAATCGGCCGACCCCACCTTGGGTGGTCTCACCACCTCAGGTGTAGAGGTTGGAATCCTTCTCAAGTTTTATTTGTTATGGTAATTTATTTTGTCAAAATAAAATATGCAAAAATTTAAATATGAAGATGCAATGTAAAAATGCAAGAATTAAATATGAGATAACTACTGATTTACCTTATCAGCAAAGGCTCCATGTTTTAGGTCCGTTGAGCAAGACCTCTCCTTTTGGGTTCATTCTTCAGGTGCATCGGTTGGTCCTGGAGATGGGGACCATGATGATTACACCTCTTTCTTCCGCCATTCCTTCTTGGTTGATGCTTGTGACTCGACGGAGTCATTCTTCTTTACCGCTTTGGCTTTAGTTACCAATTCGGCCTTTTTGGCCTTTGGCGGTTGATTGTTCTGACGGGGTGCATATTGAGGCTTGTTCTTCCTTGCCTGCTGCATGGATTTATAACCATTGAAAGGACATTTTACCCCCTTACCTAGGAGTTGGAAGTGAATTCGGCCGGATCCCACGTAGATGACGGCGTTAACGGCGTGGAGGAACGGCCTTCCCAGGATGATGGGGACTTCGTCATCGGCCCCCATGTCGAGGATGATGAAGTCGGCAGGGATGTATTCATCCTGAACCTTGACAAGGATGTCCCTTGCCAATCCCTCAGGGAACCGGATGGATTGATCGGCCATCTGCAATTTGACAAACGTGGGGTACAAAAGTCCCCCTAGCAGATTTTCATACATTACCTTGGACATGATGTTAACCTTAGATCCAAGGTCCCAGAAGGCGTTGTTGAAGGTGTGCGGACCGATCTCGCAGGTGATGGTTGGATGGCCGGGGTCACTCTTTTTGGCCATGAATGGTGGGTCAAGAAGATAACCCGGGTTTGTCCTAGGTGGAATCTTACCAAACCTTGTAGATACTAATCTGACACCCTCAACTGGTTCCTTAGGCTTCCCTGGGATCTTACCTTGTTTGAAGGATGGGACAACTACTGCTATTTGAGCTAATTGTGTCTCTAGCATTTTATTAAAGCTCAATTGATTTTTCATAGCAATGGCAAAGCTATCCATTTTCTCATTAAGATTTTCAAGAATCTTATCATTAGCCATCATTTTCTTGTTTATACTATCATTGATTTTAGATTGGCCTAAGATAAGATCTTTCAAAGAAGGTTGGTTACCATAAAAATTATTGTAATTATTGTTGTAACCATTACCTTAATTACCTTGGTAGAAGGGGCGCTGAGTTCCATCCTCCTTGTTGCTGGGATCGATACCCATTGTTGTTGTTGTTGTTGTTGATGATGATGATAATGATGAAGCTCACTTCCTCCTTCGTTTCAAGACAGTTGTTGCCCGAATGATCTTCTCCACCGCATACCTCACACCATGGATCAGCCTCAATGGCTCGTGCGGTGGCATGGGGTCGAATGTTGTTCCTTTTTGGAATCTTCCTCAATCTTTTTCATCAAGAGGTCCATTTTGGCTGAGAGCATGTCCACCTCATGAACGGTGTGCATACCCCTCTTCTTAGGCTCGAGGACGCTCCTCATTCCATTCTTGGTTGATCACCATCTTTTCAATGAGGTCTTTAGCATCCTTGACATTGTTTTGCAAGAACGCTCCTCCAGTGGCAGCGTCAAGATGACTATGGGCCAATCCAGTTAGCCCATGGTAGAAACCTTGGATTAGAAGCCATTCTTCAATCCCATGATGAGGACAGACACGAATATACTACTGGAGACTGTTCCCATGCTTCAGGGAATCAGTCTCATCAGCTTGCTATTAGGAAGCTCAAAATCTTTCCACGAAAGGCGCTGGTTTTGCCCGTTAGAAAGAATTTCTTGAGAAATGCGTTGGCACACTTCTCCCAAGTGGTAGCTTCACCCTTGTTGGCATAGAACCATTGCTTCACCTTCCCAAGCAGTGAGAATGGGAACAAGCGAAGACGGATGGCAGTCTGCCTGAGACAGTCTTGATGGTGAAGGTACCACACACCTCCAAGAAGTGCTGGAGATGGGCATTGGCATCCTCGTGCGGCTTCCCACAGAACGGGTTGGCTTGCACCATATTGATAAGCGCTGGCTTGAGTTCAAAAGTAGCATCCCCCAAGTTAAGCTACGGACCGGTGATGACATTGTCAGCCGACGGTGCAGAGTACTCAGAGATGGTCTTTTGGGCCATGACTTCTTTGAGTGATAGTGTGGAGCCTCTTTCCTTGAACGGATTCACGTCTGAGATGAACCATTTGAGGGGGAACTTGACGGCGTCTAGTTCTCCTCAACAATTGCTCAGGATCTTCAACAAAGTTTGACGGCATTTGGAAACCATTCATGCACTGTCTAGCTTCACGGTAACGAGAAAAATAGATAGGGGTAAGCCCCTAACACTAATTGATAACTAAATTAATAATAGACCCCGGATTCAATTTTATTAATATTCCTAGGCTGATGCTTTCCCTGGCAATGGTGCCAGAAATGCTTGTTGACACTTCGTAGCACAATCACCAGAGACAAGGGTGTTAGGACTATCTCTGATAACGGCGCCAGAAGTGCCCTAGGGGTATATCTTATGTCTACTGGATAATTCCGCAAGCGAATAGAATATACCGCTATAGCACTTCATCCCGGGAGTATTCAAAGGTATCGTTATTTATTTTATCCCAAGGGAAAGTGGTAGCTAGGAATGTTAATAAAAGAGAGAGATCCTCGAGTCTATTGCAATTTAGTACCAACTAGTGATAGGGGGGTAAATCGAACAGAAAAGAAAGATAATGACACAAAGACAAGACAAGGTTTAGGATAACTAAGGATAACTAGTAGGGTATAGCTAGGTGGGAGTACAACGAGTGAGTATAGGACTTCTATGTTTCTTACTTTACTCCTGTGATCTTAACCTTAACAAATAGATGAAATACCTAGACCGCTACCTTACTTCTTGAGTGCTGGGGATAGTCCGAGACAATAGAGGACCAAGCCTCTACCCGAAGCGGCTATACTCTTACAGGGAGCCTACCTTTTAAGAATTTGCTTAAAACACGTGGTGGGATGCAAGGACTAGACAGGGCTATCACCACCTGCTAGTACCCACAAACAATCCGTGCAACAAGTGGTAATCAAAGGCAAGATTTAGTCTAAGCACCACGCTTACACTAATTCTCACTACTCTTAGCTGTGTACTAAGCAACTAGACCACCCTATGACAGGCGATGAACACACACAATAGCTGGTTACAGGATCACAATCTAGTATAAGTCAACTATATTACTAAGACAAGACACAACAATACTATAGTAAGTATAGAATTTCACAGAGTAAAGACTTAGTAAAGTAAAGTAAGAATATTATATTGATATAAAGAAAGTCTTACAGAAGGAAAGGTACAAGAGTTATACTAGACTCTCCAGAAGACGACTCTGGAGACCCCGAGATTAGCTCGACTCAACTCTAACTCCCACACTAGACTAATACTAATACTAAGAAGTGGAATTTGACTCTTCCTTGCTTCTTGTGTCTCTTGTGTCTTGTGTCTTGTGTGTCTTCAAGAGGGTGGTGCCTGCCTCTATTTATATGGGGGATAGAGAGGTGCTACATCAGTGATCCGTGTGCCTTTCCACCTTGGCCGTTGGATGAACCGACCATGAAACCGCCTCAGATGGACAGTAGTGGCCAAACCAGCACGTGGGAGGCATGCACAAGTCGGTGCAGGGCCAACCGACCTGGCTGGGCACCTGGGGGGTCGGTCGACCTCCCTATGATAGGTGGGCCTAGCAAGGTGCTTCTAGAAGGTGTCCCCATCTGTCACAGGAGGTGGCTTCATCCTTTGCCAAGTATTTGTCATGTTGGTTCATTCCTTGATCCATGTACTTTGATCTTCCACCATTGAATGAAATCCAAAGGTTGAGATAAGCTGAGTGGAGGGTCACATGGATCATGCCACGTCACCGGAGCTCTGTGGCCCCATACATGGGTCAGCTGACCCATGCTTGGGCCCACCTTGAGACCCCTTCTCTTCTATGCGATGTTATGCATCATATCTTAGATTCTCATGGTCTGGTGTCACCATGTGTGGGTCGGCCGACCCACACTTGTGGCCTCTAGCTGCTCATTTATGACCTGTTTGATCTTCTTTACACTCATAAGCTAAGAGTACAAGTGGAACTAGTTATTGCATAAAATATATTCATGTAATGTTATTCTTCATTGAAACCGAGGCATGTTGACGGTATTTTGAGTGTGGATTTTTATGGTATATCCACCGTCAATAGGCATATTGTAGAATAATTGTTTTTGACAATTATAATTTATGTGGCAACCATTGTTTGGAGCTACATTATTGTTTCTAGAATTTTTTGTGCAATTATTGTTGTTTACGATGGAGCCTCAATTTTTCTTATGTTTTTTGAATCCATTTTTACACGGCATATTGTAGAACAATTATTTTGTATGGGCTATCTATTTCAATTTTATAGCGCTACCGATTTGAATTTTTATAGGGCAAACAATTTCAAATTTTTTCGAAGAATACATTTAGGTTTTGTGCTTCAAATAATATTGGTGAGAAAGGCTTATTAAAACTTTCCTATGTTTTCTCTGCCCTGCCTATTTTTCCTCTGCAGGCATGGATCAAAGGTGGATGTACGATCTGTCATGTACAGACCGACGGTACTTGACGGGTATCGATGATTTCATCAAGTTTGCCAGAGCCAATGCTGGGGTTTCGCAGCCTGTATTCTGCCCATGCAAAGATTGCAAGAATACGAGAAAATGGGGCGACGTGGAGCATATACAATTGCACTTGATTACCAGGGGGTTCATGAGAGACCACATGATTTGGACTTTGCATGGGGAGGTTGGTCAAAATGGTGGACAAGAAAACAATGATGATGTTCCCATGCCTAGCATATCCCTAAACGAGTTTCTGCCTAATGATGATTACACAGAACCTGTGCCTAACAATAATATTGTGTTTAGCAATATGTTAGCTGACGACGCAGAGGAAAACGATGGCATTTCATTAGCTCCTGCATGATGTGCAGGGCAGATTCCTTAGTGCTACACAGTTGAAAAAACTAGAGATCATGAGAAAGGATACAAAAACATCAATGTATCCGACCTGTCCAATAAGCAAACTGGAAGCCAACATCATGCTTTTAGAGTTCAAATCAACGAACGGATTGAGTGATAAAGGCTTTGATAACTTGTTAGATATAATATAGAAACTGCTCCCAAAGTGTAATGAGTTAGCAAAAAATACTTATCTAGCCAAGCAAATGATTTGTCCAATCGGCCTCGAGGTTGAGAAAATCCACGCTTGTTCCAACGATTGCATATTGTACCGTGGAGAAAAATACAAAGACTTGGATACGTGTCCCAAGTGTAAAGCTCCCCGATACAAGCAAGGGCCGTCAAATGAGGGTAGCAAGACCAGAGAAGGGCCCGTAAAGGTCGTATGGTATTTTCCTATAGCTCCACGAGTGCATAGATTGTTTGCAAATGCAAAGTCAGCGAAGCTGTTGTGCTGGCACGACGAAGAGCGGAAGAAAGATACAATGTTGAGGCACCCCACCGATAAGTCGGACTGGAGGACTATCAACACTATGTTCTATAAGAACATCGGTGGAGAGGTAAGGCATCTTTGGTTAGGTTTGAACACAGATGGGATGAATCTATTTGACCAGGTTAGAAGCAATCATAGCACTTGGCCAGTGACGCTATGTATATATAACCTTCCACCCTGGCTTTGTATGAAACAGTCATACATCCAGATGCCACTACTAATTCAAGGCCCAAAACAACCTGGCAATGATATCGATGTGCTTCTAGAACCAGTGATCGATGAACTACTACAGATGTGGGAGATGGGTGTGAAGGATGTTTGGGATGAGTACGAAAAAGAACATGTCATGATAAAGGCTATACTCAACGCTACAATCACCGACCTGCAAGGGCGAGGTTGCTTGTCTGGAGAGAAGACAAAAGGATACACTGGGTGTGTCGAGTGCTTGGATGAGACAGATGCTATACATCTACTAGAAAACAAGAAGATGGTCTAAATGGGACACCGTAGGTTCCTACGAAAGGATCACCCTTACTGTAGGAATAGAAAAGATTTCAATGGGACTATTGAGAAGCGTGGACCCCCAAAGCATCGCAACGGCAAACAGATACTTAAACAAGTAAGCAAACTCACAGATGTAGTCCTTGGAAAGGGGGAAGGGGTAGTACCAGTGCCTGCTGATAGTATCTGGAAGAAAAGTCAATCTTCTGGAAACTACCTTACTGGCCACTTTTGAGTGTACGTCATTGTCTTGATCCAATGCACCTAACTAAAAATGTGTACGGTAACACTCTTAACACGTTGATGAACACCGGGGGAACAATGAAGGATTCTCTTGCAACATGCTTGGACATGCAACATCTGGGCCTCAGGAAGGAGTTGCACCCAATAACTCTTGAGGATGGCCACTTGGAACTTCCGGTGGCATCATGGACACTGAAAAAGGAAGAAAAGGACATGCTTATTTCTTTCTTCAATGATCTCAAAGTTCCGACTGGCTACTGTGCGAACCTGAAGAGGCTAGTTAACATGAGAGAACTTATGTTTAACTAAGGTTGTATGAAGGCTCATGACTGTCATGTCATTGTGAGGTATCCTCCCTGATAAGGTACGCGCCCTGATCATAAAGTTGTGTTCGTTCTTCAACGCGATTTCTGAAAAAGTCATTGACAGGGCCAACCTAGACCAGCTGAAGCAGGAGATAGCCGAGATTCTATATAGGCTTGAGATGAATTTCCCACCGACTTACTTCGACGTATCGGTGCATCTACTTGTTTATCTTGTTGACCAAATTAAAGCCGTTGGCCCAATGTACCTACACCAGATGTTTCCTTTTGAGAGGTTGATGAAAGTTTTTAGGCGGTATGTTAGGAATAGATTCAGACTAGAAGGTAGCATGGTAGAAGGATGGACAACGGAGGAGGCCATTGAGTTCTGCACATATTATCTGGACATCAATCAGGTCGAAGTTCTAGTATCTCGTCACGAGGGAAGACTTGGGGCAAAGGAACGATAGGTGAGAAAGCTATCACAATCAACGAAGTTGTTTCTTTTAGACAGGCACACTTCGCTGTCCTCCAGCAGGCTAACGGTGTGATGGCATACATTGATGAGCACAAACAGTTACTGCAAATTAAGCACACGGTAGGTCACAGGCTTGGCTTGAGAAAAAACATAAGGAGGAGTTTGGTGACTGGTTTCGACGCCGCAGACTAGGAATGGTCACGGGCTGTCAGCTAGATCTCTTAGCTCCCGGACCTTCGACTACGGTGATGATGTACCAAGGGTATGATATAAATGGTTTTACATTTTACACAAAAAAGCAAGACGCCAAGAGCACCAACCAAAATAGTGTTGTTCGTTTCGACGCCCACGATGAACACAACACGGTGGAGACAACATACTATGGTTTCATAGATGAGATATGGGAGCTAGACTATGAACAACAGTTGAAGGTCGCTCTTTTCCGTTGCTAGTGGGTATGGCTAGACGAAATCAACATCGACAATGATGGGTTTGCTACCGTTGATCTATCCAAGAATGCATACAGAGACGACCTCTTTCGTCCTTGCATAGGATGTTTTGCAAGTCTTCTATGCAAGTGATAACAATACAAAGGGAAGACTACAAGTAGTCATGCAGGGCAAAAGGAAGATTGTCGGTGTTGACGGAGTGATGGACGAAGAAGAGTATAGAGGTTATCAAGAAATGGCCCCTTTTGGGGCGGACGTTACCCTACCTATCCTTGAAGAGGGTGACGAACCTGCATACCTCCAGAGTGATCACCATGAGGACATCATAATTCCTTGCACCATGAATAGTTAGAATATCAAACTATGTAATTCAAAAAGAAATATTATTTTAGTATTTTGCATCGAATTCGAGATCATATGGAGTTGTAAAGATTAATGAGTTCTTCCAATATTATTTAGGAAATATGTTATTTGATCTTTTTAATGTTCATTTTTTGAGTTACAAATTTCAACAAATCATCAAATCCAGCAAAGAAAAGCTTTAAAAACAAAATAAAACCCTTCCCCACCGAGCACACACATAGTCCATTTGGTTCAGTCTTTGCGCTTTGGTCTCGGCGGCTTGGGTTTGAGGCCGGGCTTGAACCAATTTTTTTGAGGCATTATCTTTTTATTTTCACATCACTGCCAGTTCTACAATAGAACCGGTAGTGATATGACCTATCACTGTATTGGTATAAATTAACTGCACTCTATTAAATATTATTATTATCAGATTATCCGCAAATGCACAGATAGTATACCGATGTAGCACTTCACCCGGAGGTTTTAAATATCATATCCACAGGGACCAGTAGGCGATAATGACCAAGACTATAGACTTAACCCAACAATTAGGGTAGATAATATTATGAAAGAGGAAATAGCTATTGACTATCTAGTTCCAACAACCGGTAAGATTTGTATAATACTGTTCTAACTGGGCAGTGACCTGAATAAGAGCAGAAATCAGAGTTCTCTCCTACCAAGCACTTATACACCTATCGATCCTATCAATGGGAAGTGGACTACAGAGGACTCAACGTAGCTGTCACCTACGCGAACTACCACTATCCGGCCAGTCAGGGGACGTGCACAAGTAAACCTAGCCTAGGCACCACGCCTACACTATGAAATACTACTACAATCTATAGGGTCCTAAAGATCAAAGCACTCAGTATGAGTTGCAAACTTAAGAACAAATAAGAACAACTGCTTACTTTAATTAGAATGTTGAATACAAAAGTACCTCAGAACACAGCTCCGAGCGAGGAAGCTGAATTCAGAAGAATACAGCCACGAAGAAGCACCGACATGCCGGAACTCCCCAAGCACCGACATGTCTAAAGTTCTAATAAAAGTTGACGTCATCCACCGTCAACAACTCCCCAAGCTTACCTTTTGCCAGTCCCTTGGCAAACAATTTAAGCCTAATTACTAATATATTTGGATCAGGAGTTACTACAATGCTTTCATGCCTTACAAGTACACATGCTTTCAAACAGAAATTCTCCTCCGGATTAAACAAAACTGCTCTAAGTCTCGAACTTATCCATTTTACCTTTAACTATGGAGCTTTACAGGTTTTACATTAGTCTTGAGCAATCGAAAGATGGAACAATCAAGTCAAGCACTATGTCTCAAATTCTTCACAGTATTATTATGGAGTTTTGCAAATTTTCAAAACAAAACTCAGAGCTTAACTGTATGACACCCTCAAGTCCCTCAATATCTGTAGTATTTATGGATCTCACTGAGGCATTAATGATGTTATGCCTTCCTACAACTAAGGAGTGTAGTGGAGCTTACAGGAGTGGCAATAACAAGGATGAGCATACTTGTAGTTCATATATTGTAAAGTCAAACAATGGATCCACAGAGAGTCAAGGCATACAATCAAATCAAGATGTGCATGTGTATAGAATATGGTGGATAGGTGTATATATGGTATTTAGTGGCTAATTCTAATTCTACTTTTGCTCTTTGAAAATAACTCCCTCCTTTAAAACTTACAACTTTTCGCGGGAAAACATAGGCTATCTTTATTCTATATTTTTTCTTTCTTTCTTTCTCTTTTTGTTATCAGGGAGGTGGGTATCTAAGTATCCATTGTTTTAATTGCTGGGACACTTGTCCATCTTTTACTCCTTTTTCTTTTTTCAATACTTTTGCATAGCCACATGCATCCTTTGAATATAAATAGTTGGAGAGATAATGATAAGAACTTAGAGCAATTAAACTGGGGCTGTCCTATGGGGTATATATTTTTGGGTGTTTACTCCCAGTGTAGGAGAAAACATTTTTAAGGTGGATCTGGATGAAAGTGGAAGATGATTGCGCTTACTCCCAGAGTAGGAGTGATGCAAATGTGGGTGGAGTGTGTAAGTGATCTTGGTTTTAAAAGCATGACAAGACTCTCATAAGGTATACAACAAAGGTTGAATAAACTCAATCCAAAGCAAGCAGCATGAAGTTTTCCTAACTCTAAATATATTACATATGGCTTTGGTAGGAATTCAAACTTTGTCATACAAGAGCTCATCATGTAAGATTTTAAATTTTTAAAATAAATCTCCAGAACTTAGTAATACTAGGAATAAGATAAATAGTAGCTCAGACCTTT
The DNA here is from genome assembly GCA_038502445.1 of Eremochloa ophiuroides. Lineage (NCBI taxonomy): Eukaryota > Viridiplantae > Streptophyta > Magnoliopsida > Poales > Poaceae > Eremochloa > Eremochloa ophiuroides. The sequence continues at coordinate 33,250,903 of JAHLJS010000009.1, forward strand.
ATGCATAAAATCAATCAATCACCTAGATTTAGCTCAACCATATGCCTCCACAAGTTTCAGGCTCAGAGTAAATTCTCAAATCAAAGCAGTACTATCTAAAACTCGGGAGACTTTGAGGTTGAAAACTAGGCACTTGAAAGGAATTATGGCAGAGCAAATATTCATCATCTGCAAGACAAAATTTTAATGTTCTCCAGTTTTTTAGTTGACTTTAAACTAGACTGACTCTAGACACACTCTAAGATTATACCTAAGTATTTTTATTTGGTTTTGATTTGTTATTCATCTTTTTATATCTATTAACTAATTGACTCACAAAAGACTCTAAAGACATGGACCTTCATGTGCCCATATATTTTTGGCATTTTTAAATTTTTCTATGATACTATTGTGAACCTTCATGTGCTCACATATTTTTGGTATTTTATGACTATATAAAATAGACTCGATAATCGCCTAGTTATAGTTACCTAATAACTAGGGGATGCTCCTTCCCCAAGCTAGTTGCTTGCAATATTTGGCGTTGATGATCTTTAGAGCAATATTGTCAGCAACAGTCCTAGCGGGCTCCACTGATTGACTCACTCCTCCGTCATAGTATTATCCTGCATAATTGTACTCCAACAAGAAAACCAAAACTCGAGACTCGAATATGATAAGGGGTTAGTGGTCAGCCAATAAGTAATTGATTATTCTTTGAGTTGATTTTAATTGATAGATTCTACCAGAATTCTCTTTTTTTTAGGATTTTCTAGTTTTCTTATGCAGAAAAATAAATATGTATGCATGATGAAAAGTAAATATGTATGCATCATGTATATTTTATTTTTATTTTTATTTTTATGCCACCACGGAGAATATTTATTCTCGTGGGGCTGGGGATTTTTGTAATGCCATGATGAATTTTTATTTTCTTTTCTATGTCACCACAATAAATATTTCTACGGGGTTACCATAAGTTTATTCACTTGGGGCTTTAATATTTTATGATGCAAAAATAAGGTAATAAATATTTTTATTATTTTCTTTAATATGCATAAAGATGAATATGCTAAAGTGAAATTACTAATGTAGATAGAAATACTAATTTATTAGAGTACTATCATATTACCTTATGGCAAGGGTGCGGGATTTAAAGTCTATCGTTAGGACTTTTATCCACTCTTGTGCATCTTGATGGTTGCACCCCTTGTGATGATGATGTCGCTTTTATCCTTTGTTTGGCCAGCAGGTTGGAGTAGAGCATTAATGGTTGGATCTGTCAGCATCTTGCTCAGTGTGCATGTTCACAGGACTTCTACTTGTGGAAGTTTAGGAATTAACAAACTTTGCTCGAAATATTGTCCTGTTTGCACAACCAAGGTAGAGATCAAGTACATGGGTTCTGTTGGTGGAAAAACACCAACAGAACCAAATATATCTTTATTCGTTATTCTTTAGGCACATTGAACAAGACGAAGTTAGTGTTGCATAATTTATTTACATATAACATGAGTGGTAAGTTCAAAAGATTAAGCATTTATGTTGTATTTAAGTTCACATGGCAGAAAAGATTTAAATTGCTTAACCAATGGAAGGGTTGTCTATCTCTATATAATATATAAATTTTTACATGAGTATAACTATCATCTTCCAAAGATAGAATACAATGTTTTAGCACATTTGGTTAAGACTAAGATCAAAAGAATGATGCCATGAACAATCTTAAAGGACAAAGAATGTTGAGTTAATTAGGTTAATCAATTAAAGCTGTAACTCTAACATGTTTGCATCTTCATTTATGTGCATACCAAGATCAAGAGGAAAATAATAACTACTTACCTTAAGACAATACCTTCATTATTAGAGCGTGATGGCACTAAGTAATGAAGGGTAGATGACTGGTGGTCCTTTCCTTCTCTTGCATCTTGAGTTGTTCATGAGCATCTTGTCTCCTTTGTTGCTTATCCTCTTTGCCATCCTTTGCTTCTTTGATGTTATGACACCTTGTCACTCCATTCATTATTATGCCTGCAACAGATTAGTGGACAACACATACCCGAAGGAATGTACAACTTTGAAACATAGGTTGTTTGTCCAGAATTTTATCATGTTCCATCTATGCTACTAAGAAGATAGTGTTGATATTATTTAAGCATAGATCATGTTCTATATAGGCACTGCTTAAGGCAAAGTAACTTGCAGCAGAAGATAAAGTGAATGAATCATTGATACTTACAGTTCTTTCATCCATAACGAATGAGCTGTGTCTTTCTCCGCAAAGTTATTGAAGTTCATCATGTGCCCTGTCTTATCTCTGATTTGAATTTACCTCGTGACTTACCCAAATTAAATTAGAAGTTTTCTGCAAGGGTTAGTTCAACAAAATATCCAATGTCTGCTACAGCATACGAGCAGCTCAAAAATCAACCTAGACACCACGTCCAATTTGACTTAGGAAGGCATTTTAGCCTAAACACCACGCTTAATTCAAAAAGCCTTTTGAAAATAAGATCACCACTCCTAAACTAAGCACCGTGCTTCATTTAAGAGATGTATGAAAGTACTTCAAAGCCTAAACATATACAATAGCAAATAAAGGTAGCATGAAAGTATTATAGAGTGTCAAACAGAGATAAAAGAGCATGATCATTGATTAACAATTTGAACATGGATTGACAAGGTAGAGACAACCAATATTAGCAACATAAGATTTTCTAAATGAACCCATTCCCCCAAGCTTGAATTTTGCAAGGCAAAATTAAGTTTGGATAGATTAATGTTGCATGATGATTGGTTGGACATACCTAATGATGTCATCCTTCTACTTCAATCCTGAAATGGTTAGTGACAAAAATACCCAAAGGAATATTTTAATGATTATAATTCTATGCTCAATTCTCAAGGGTATTACATCAAAAGGTGCAAATTCATATTATCTTTCAAGAGTGGCAACTTAAGACACAAAGTCATTATTGGGAAACTTTCTAATTATTGAGTTCGTGGGGTGGTTTCCTCTAGAACACCAGTCTTTGTGCAATGAGATCTACAATATTTATGATAAACATATGCATCTACAACTACCCTTTCAATAAATTTATGAACAGGCAGAATGAGGGGGTTGAAGATCTCATGTGTGATAATGTTAGAGAGACCAATTGATTCAGGAGATTTCCCATATGAGCATGGATTCAAAATGGTGTCAATGAAATAATTCCCATGCTCATCGATATGATTTCCCTTTTCAAACTCCAAGGATGTTTCTTCATGGATGTCTGTAGGCAAAAAGTTTGTTTTTGTTATTTCATGCCTATGACATTCATTGGATATTTTATTTTCTAGGATTTCCCATGGATTGGTGTCTCTAAGATTGGTTTTGTCTAAGGTTTTCTCAGAACTTGGATGAGTTATGTTTATTACAGATATTGATTTTAGCTCACCATTTGAATCTAGACCAAGTTTAGATGCTAGCACTAAGGCTTCGTCCTCTTCCATCCATTCTTTGACAATAGCATATGTATTTCTACTATGTTCTATGCATTCTTGCCATTGTCGTAGCTCTTCTTGGTCATTCCAATAATCTTCATAACTCCTATTCTTTGGATGTCTTAATGGGATCCTAGGGTCATTATGAGACTTAGGAGAGAGAGCAGAAGAAGGATCATCGGGGTCAAGGATTGGTTTAGAGATAGGTTTAGATGAGGCATTAAATGTGGGCATAGAAGGGGAGAAGATAGAATTGATTCCTAAGTGGCTTGGCTCTCCTTCTATGGCATCACTAGACATGTCATCCTTGTATTCTTCCCAATGTCTTTCAGGGGGGAAAGAAAGTTGACGACACTTTTTCCAAGATGCTCTTCTAAGAAGATCTGATTTACTTTGATTTACAAGCATCTTAGCTAACTGGAAGTTTAAATCATCAAAGTTGGGTTTCGATGGTTTAAGATTGACAACTAAATCTTGGGATTGGAGTGATTGTGATTTTGCTATCAAAACTTCCTCTTCTTGTTCGGGAGATGAGTTCTTCTCTTCCTCGGGGAGCTCAGAATTCGCTTGAGCAACCTTGTTGATCATAGCTCTAGCTTTACTTATAGACAAATAAGAAAGGCTCCTCCAGAGGATAAATCAAGGGATTCCCTAGAATTCTTCGTAAAACCTAAATAAAAATGTTGAATAAGCACAGCGTCTGAAAAACTAAGGTCAGGGTCAGATGTAACAAGTTCATTAAAACGATCTCATGATGTACTAAGAGATTCTTGTTTTAGTTTCCTAAAAGTTAGAACCTCTTTTCGAAGGTTAACTACTCTATGGATGGGAAAGAAATATAAACAAAATTCAGAGCACAAAGTTTCCCAATCCCCTTGCATACTTTCTACGGCTTGATTATAACAACGTTTAGCTCTTCCGGTCAAAGAGAACGGAAAAAGCTTCTATCTTAAGGTCTTATCAGACATGCCAGCAATGTGCAAGCATGCACAGGTCTGCTCGAATTCTCGTAGGTGTAAGTATGGGCTTTCGTTACCTTCTCCCGAGAAGGGTTTATCCCAAATCATATTAATTAGACATGGGCGCAGCTCATAGCCAGGTGTTATGATAGGCTCTATAGATTTTGGTGACTCAAAGCTTTTGCGCATGCCATAAATACAGATAGGCATGAAATTTAAAGCATCCATAAGGATGAACAGAAAAGATAAAATAAAAGTATAATACAAAATTAAGCTAAACTAAGGTCAAAATCAGCAAACCGTTCCCCGGGAATGGCGTCAAAAATGCTTGTTGGTATAAATTAACTGCACTCTATTAAATATTATTATTATCAGATTATCCGCAAATGCACAGATACTATACCGATGTAGCACTTCACCCGGAGGTTTTAAATATCGTATCCACAGGGAACAGTAGGTGATAATGACCAAGACTATAGACTTAACTCAACAATTAGGCTAGATAATATTAAGAAAGAGGAAATACCTATTGACTATCTAGTTCCAACAACCGATAAGCTTTGTATAATACCGTTCTAACTGGACACTGACCTGAATAAGAGCAGAAATCAAAGTTCTCTCCTACCAAGCACTTATACACCTATCGATCCTATCAACGGGAAGTGGACTACAGAGGACTCAACGTAGCTGTCACCTACGCGAACTACCACTATCCGGTCAATCAGGGGACATTCACAAGTAAACCTAGCTTAGACACCACGCCTACACTATGAAATACTACTTCAATCTATAGGGTCCTAAAATTGTAAAATGTTTCCATATAACTCATGTCATGTCATGTCTCACAAACTACCATGTTTCCATATAACTCATGTCACTTTGTTGGAAACATAGTAGTTTATTAGACATGTCTAGTAAAATAGTCTCAAATGGAAAAAGTTACTATAATAAAAGTTCCAGACATTCATGAGTTATACAACTTTGTTGTTTACAATTTTTCTATTTGAGACCATCTGGTGGCCTAAATTTGGTTTGAATTGTGAGATTTAAAATTTTTTAGAGATATAAACAATGCACAGTCTCCAAAAAAATTCAAATGCACAAAATGACAAAATAAATATTGTTGAGACTGATGAGTCCTTACAACTTTGTTATTTACAACTTTTTCATTTGAGATCATTTGGGGGCCCAAATTATTTTAAAATACTGAATTTACATATTTTTTCAAACAAATGAGATATTTAAATTTTCAAATGAAAGCATTAACTAAACAAAGGTTGTAGAGAAATTCAATACAAATTTAAAGACACCATTTTTACAATTTTTTAGAGTTTTCTATGAATTACTATGAATTTTAAACAACATTTTATAATTTTAAAAATACGACATCACTGCCGATTGTATGATAGAACTGGCGGTGATAGCTCATATTGTAAAACTGGCAGTGATGTGAAAATAAAAAAAACTTCACAAAAAATTGTGGGGAACCTTGGCCACCGAGGCCAAAGCACAAAGACTCAACCAACCGAACTGCGAGTGACTTCAGTATAGAACGGATATGTTTTGTTTTTATACAATTTCTTTTCCTGAATCCTTGTGCACATCACTGCCGGTTCTTGTTACGAATCGACAGTGATGGCTTACATCACTGCCGGTTGCTATTATCAACCGGTAGTGTTGTAAGCCATTACTGTCGGTTCGTAACTAGAAACAGCAGTGATGTTGTCTACTATATAAGGGTCGGACGCTTCAGGAAAATTTTCTAAGTTTCAAATCTTCCCGCTCGACGCCGGCGCCCGTGCTCCGCCGTCCCTGCGCCACTGTTCTTGCTCTGTTTCGGTGCCCGCAGCAGCTCGCCCGCGCTTCCTGTGCGCGAGCCGGCAACCATCCCCAGCACCAGGCGTTGCCGTCCACGACGCCGGCCACCGTCTCCAGCCCGGCCGGCCATTGCACGCCGCCGCCGCCGCCGCCGCCGCCGACCTCCTCTCCCTATTGCCATCCTCGACAACAGGAGCGACCCGACGCCATCCTTCTGCTTCTCCACGACGCCAGGAAACACCACGACGCCAGGAGTGCGGGATTCCGACCACCCACTCCATTTTCCTCGGTGAGCATCCACCCTGCCCTCTAGGTGTTCGATGTAGTTCCTCAAAGGAAAATGCAACATTTTGTAACAACCAAATTTTGGAACTAATTTAAATATAGAAAATTCAAATATTTTTTTAAAGCATTTATTTATTTATTCATTAGAGTTACGGGAAAGTAAAAGTTTTGAACCATGTACTGTTGCATACATGTTGCTGCACATTTCTTTGCCTGTTTGGGATTTCTTTGTCTTTGCTAAAGAACTCAAAAGTATATTTGGAAAATTCAGTTTATGTTAAAAAAAAGAATTATATTTCTCTTCCTGGTGCTGGCCGAGAGCCTGCTCTTTCTTTCCTCCTTTTCTGTTCACGTGCAGCAAGCCTAAATCAGGGCAACAAGCTGCAGTGCCTCTCGTCCCTTGCCCTCTCGCTGCAGGTTGAGCCCAGCAAGCAGGACCGCCAGCACCCTTCCCTCTCTCTGCCGAACAGCCCCAGCTTCAGACCTCGTTTATTCTGTTCGTGAACGAGCCGGACTCGACTTTCCCCGTCCGATCTCCAGTTCGCCTCGGAACTCCGAATTAGCGCCTCATATTCCTCCTATAAAAGCCTCTGAAGCCCCCTATGCCCTAATCTTTTCCCATCTATTCGCCTCCGCGCCGCCTCCATTGGAGCAAACCACAGCCGCCAGGAGACAGAGCCGCCACCATCGTTTTCGCCCGCCACCGTCGACTGCCACCGTCGGGCTTCCTCGGACGAAATTGGTAGGTCCTAGAGTCTCACCAAGACTCACTGAAGCTTCGAGCCCCTCCAATTTTCCCTCTTCTACCGCTGCTTTACAACCGACGTCAATCGCAGGGAGCTGCCGAGGGGATTTTCCGCTGCCACCATCAAGATCGAGAGTAGGGGTTTCCTCATCTTCGTTGGGGCCACTCCGTAGCGTCATCGTGAGGTGAGAACACCCCCAGCCCTGCCAATTTGGGGTTTCCACTTCCCCCTAGTATGCCGTGACTTCACCGGCGACTGGAAGCCGCCACAGCTCGCGCTGTTCCCTAGTCGCGGGTTCCCTGCCCTAAACGATGCACCAGAATGAATCCCCATCGAATTTTCTTGCTCTCAGATCAATTCCCGGACAATTTGGTGAACCGTAGAGCGAGAACACCTTTTCCGGCGATGTTCCGGCCATGGAACCACCGTGCAACCTGTCTGGTCCGGCGAACAGAGCCCCAGGTCCTGACCGTGAGCCACTCACCTCTTTCTCCTGTGAACCAACCAGAACCGTCCATTCCAATATCAAGAGCCCAGATTAAAACATACCCCTTCGGGGTCGATTTTGTTAAAGAGACCCTGCTATTTTTCGTATTAAACCCGCAGTCCAAAGCGCCCAGCCCGCTCTATGTTTTCTGGTCTGAAAAGCGTACTTCCGTGTGGTTGAGATCAAATACGTTTTCAAAATAATTTCAGTTTTGTCATTTCATTGTTTTGTTCATAATTTCTTTATTTTAAACCAGTTTGAGTTGATTCAAATTGCGTTAGATTCGTATTTTCAAACCCTACGCGTTATTGCCTTTGAACAGTAAGTTTGACAAAATTTAATTTTCGAGTTAATATTATATTAAATATTTTTGTATAGTAAACCTTCGGAAAATCATAACTCCTACGTTTTAAATCCGTTTTTCGTGATCTATATATCGATGTGATCGTTGGAACGAGTAGAATAGTTTTATGCCATTTTCAAACTGTTTTCATTCTGTTGGTGTACTGTTCTAATTATTTTCTTTTGTTTGCTTCATGTATGATTGTCCCGATGCTTGTGTGGTGATGTGATGATCGTGTGAGTAGAAGGTGAGCAATTCGTGGACGATTAAGAGTACTTCTACGAGCAGGACCAGCAGGAATTCTTTGATTAAGGCAAGTATAACATGGACCATCCTTATTATCCTATTCACAATAATCACATTCATATATGCATGTATCCACCTTGACAACCGTAGAGATTATAACTTAGTTATTTGAATTCCTGATTCCTTGTTCACCTATTGAGATGTGCATTGGGTAGCTATTGCTAGTGCTTTATTAATGTCAATGATCTTGTGATATGTTTAATGGATTGTGCAATGAACATTCAATATGACTTTATTACTGCTCAAAAGGGGGCTAGAGCCTTGGGTTGGATGGTTTGGCTCTAGTTTCTCTCCATAGGACTTTCTGAATGTGATGAACCGAGGATTTACCATACTAGCTGTGAGGGCTACATGGCTCTGGCTTTAGTCATTTAAAAGACCTTTTCTAACATGTTAGAGGTTACCCGAAAGGGCGCAGTTGGGAGTTTGCCACCTTGGGTGTAGTACAGCTTCTAGTGTTATGTGTATAGCCGAGAAGAAATGTGCCATACTGAAAAGGGGGGTTCCTACATCTCGCTGTCACTCACCTTGCGGCCCTAACTTGTTAAACGAACTTTTAGATGACTTTATATGGTTAGCTAGTGTTTGGGCGTAATTAACCCATGCATTTGAAAATCATGACTCACAGGTAAAGTGTACACCTCTGCGTAGAGTTTAATAATCTATCATGATAGTTGCGCTCACGGTCATGCGCGGCCTTGGGCATTTGTTCCACTAGATGATAAATGTTAATTATATTATGTTTATTATTATTGTTAATTCCTTTGCTATTTATTAACCTTATTACAATTGATCATTTGGCTTATAATATGGGAATTGGATTACTTGATGCTACTCAATTGCTAAAAAGAATATGGATAATAAAGCTCAATGCAGTCAAACAGTGTCTAGCCTATTTGTGCCTCATGAACCCGTGTTGTACTTGCTGAGTATGAAATGTGCTTACCCTTGCAATTCACCACCACAGATGAAGATTGGAGTGAAGACTATCGCAATGAATATTAGGCTTGGTGTCTCCCAGTCGACGTGTCCCTGTGTTGGAGCTTCCGCGAACGTTTCGACATTAGTTATTATTTATCTATTTGATTTATATTTGTTCGAGACTATGTAATAAATGTCTATCCGGATTGTAAACACTGTGATGGTACTATTTATAATTTGTCGGCTTATATGTGTGACTATTCCTAGGGGCACATATGAGTTATTTGAGCATCCTATTTTGTTCTTAAAATATGGGTGTGACACACTTTGACCCACTGTTTCGCCAAGAAATGAATTGATTTTGCTGTTGCTCCGAAAACAAAGTTTGAAGTACACAATATGTGCTACAACTTTCATCAATGGTCCAAGGTCATATGTATTATACAAGCTAAGCTATGCCTATATGTTCTTTGAAATGTTACTTCCTCTACTTTGATTTGCATGTGCTATATTACTAATCTTGCAAGGACATTAATTTTATGCGTCTTTAGGTAACAATAGCTTGGTATGTAGTGCATGTTGGCCACAGACCTGGCGTGTACCTACTTGGAAGAGTGCAATGCTCAAGTCAATCGCTACCCAGGTGCTCTGCACAAGAGATACAACACAGAAGCTGAAGCGTTGACTGCCTACTACAACTATGGTGAAATCCATGGAAAAGGCGATGAATTGAAGATAGAAGATAAGCCACCCATCAGAGCGATAAAGATCAGGAGCCTTGGTTTTTGGTCTTGGAAAGATACCATCATTTTATGTCAAGCTTTGGTCATTGCTTTATATGTTTGGAAGTTAATGTAGACTACTAAATTAGTACATAGTAGTACATTAATATATGTATTAGTTGTGTCATGTGTACTTTGTATTAATCCATCAAAAACCCAATTTAATTGTATTTCTATGCATACATGTGTCATACAAACACTGATGACATGCATGTCCACAGACCATGACTCGTCATCGCCAATTCACCACGCGTCGCCAAAGTACAGAAGAGCCGCAGGATCCGACTAATGGTGGTGGCAATGAGAATCAAGACGATGAAAAGCAGAGTCCGAGCCGGTTTCTCCAGCTAGACCAAGGAGACGAGATAACTTAGGTCATACGTAATAACGCCGAAGTACCCCACCACGATAGATAAGTTTGATGGGTACTTAATTACGTATTTTGAAGCAGGTAACGATGGAAGAGCCAAGTGGTGAGGGTAGCAGCAGGACTAAGCGTGGAGCAACAAAGCTTCCTCAGACAAGTAAACATTGGCATATCTCTGAGTTTGACCAAGTAGGGGAGCCGGTGGAGCCTCTCAAAGCTTTGGGCCCATACAAGAGTATCATCGGGGCACTTGTCAGAGATTTTATTCCGATCAAGTATAGGAAATGGACTGGTCGTGAGGATGACCCGTGGAGGGTTACCAGAAAGTGAGAAGGAGCTAGTTTGGAACAAGCTGAAAGGTTATTTCACTTTCCCTAACAACTATGTCAAGAAGATTCTAGAATGGGAAACGTAAGTGTAGAAACTAGAGCAGAGCGGCGTAAGGATCAAGACACAGTGATTGGCAGCCTAGATCAGTCAACTACCTTCTCACAAGAGGGGCATGGTACGACAGTGCCGGGAGGCTTTCTTCTGAGAGTGAACCCGTTGTTGGTATTTACTAAGTGCAAATAGAATATGAAAGATTCCGCAAGCGCACAGAATACCATTGTAGCATTTTATCGAGAGTATTCCAGGTATCGTTATTTATATTTTACCACAGGAAAATAATGGTTAAATAATCTGATAGCTACCATCATGTATGTACTGACTTAGTAGACCAACTACACTATAATAGGGGTAAGTGATAAATGATAGGAGTTATGCATAGTAATCACTTATAGGATAAATGAGTAGTCTAGCTAAGTTGAGAGGACAACGGGAGAGTTCGGTTCCTAAATACTTCTCTATTACTTGGGTTCTAAGATAACTAAAGGATAGGTAGGTGAAGCAATCATACAATAGCACTTTGGAGCAACAGTACCTTTTCGATTCTCGAATAGACTGGGAAGGGGTAATCGGGAGAAGGCTGCCAAAAAGCTCTACGAAACACCAACTCCGACGTGGTGGAATACGAAGACCGATAGAGCTATCACCTCTGGGGCTACCACAACTAACCTGTAAGAATTGAGCGCAATCTCAGGTAAACACTAGCCTAGACACCACTGTCTACACCAATGAATACTACTCTAATCACACGTGATAACTAGAGCACTCAATACGAGCGGAGATCCTATGCCGAAGTATAACAACTATACTAACCAATCACATAATAAAGTATATAAGTAAATAGAGAAGATATATATATAAAAGCATGTCTTACAAAGATGAGATACAAAGATATAGCAGACCCCTGAATACTTCTCCAGAACCGAAGCATGGCTCCGCTCCCTCTAACTCTCAACTAGAACTAATCCACTACATTGGAGAGAGGTTATCCTTCAATGTGCACCTCTCCATCCAATCCCTAACTAGAGAATATGAATTATAATAATGAAAGGGATGGAGCCTAGGGGGTCCCTGTGGTTGTATATATAGGGGCGCCTGGCCTCCCCTCCACCTTGGGCAAGCAATATGGTACTAAGCCTTTCCACCATGTGCACATAGGCTTTAATGGGCCAAATTCTGATTTAGGCCCAATTAATCCCACAGCTCAGGTTCTAGAATCTTTCAGTGTTTGTAAAATCCATAGTCTCTATATTCTCGGACTCCAAAAATAGCAAACCATAGGTCCGTTTCGATCATCTCAACGAGCTCTATGCAATGGCGAATTCCAATTCCTCATTTGAGATACTTTTAATCAGGTGAAAAATTGAATATCCTTTTACACCTTGTAAAACAAGTGAGAACACCAAAACTTGTGGAACTTGTTAGAGTCAAACCCCATAACTATGTTGTGTATTGTTTTATGCCCTTAATTCATGTTTATTTGATGGGTAAAAATGAGTAATAACTACCATCAACAAGTTCCCCCAACCTTACCCATTGCTAGTCCCTTAGCAAAGCCAAACTTTAGCATAAATCAAAAGTTATAGCTACCCCTCACAAGTATTCAGTTTTAAACCAAGAAGTACTCAAGGATTAGAGTAGACCAAGCTAACATTTAGACTTACCTGTATTACCATTACCATGGAGCTTGTAGCTTTCTCTTGAGTCTTGGGTAATTGAAGGATAGAATGTCTAAGTTAAACATCATGTCTCAAGCTCTGTCGTTCAACTCTTATCCTAGAGTTTTTGTAAGTTTTCAAAATAAAATTCAGAGTTTCCTTTGTATGACTCTCTCAAGTCTCTCAATATGTGATATTTGTGGATCCTTACCAAGGCAATAGTGATGCATGCCTTCTCTTCTCTCTCTCACCCTATAACTAATAGCTTGTGTGGAGCTTATAGGTAAGGAGACAGCTCGTAATACTTGCAATGAATATATTGTAAAGTCAAACAATGGATCCAAAGGAACAAGTCATACAATCAAATCAAGATGTGCATGTGTGTGGATGTGAGGTGGTACGTGGATATATATGGTGGCTAATCCTAATTCTACTCGTTTACTCCTTGAGACATCTCTCTTTTTTTCAAACACTAGAGAATTGTGTTGCAGGACAACATGGGCTATCTTTCTTTCCTTTTTCTTCTTTTCTTTTTCAGGCGGGCATCAGGGTACCCATTGTTTTGATAAATTCGGAAACTTGTCCATTTTTACCTCTCAGGCGGGCATCTTTGTACCCATTGTTTTCTCTCATCTCACTCTTTTGCATAGCCACATGCCTCTTCTCTGCAACAATACTTCCCTTTTTCCTTTTCTTTTGAGAGATAGCAACAAGAACTTTGGAACATTGATCTGGGGTAACCAATGGGATATTTTTAGTGTTCACTCCTAGTGTAGGAGTAGAACATTTTTAGGTGAATCTAGATGGAATATGTGGAATGTGGATGCGCCCACTCGGATATGAGTAGTGCATTGTGGGTGGAGTGCATGTGATCTTGATTGTAAAAGCATGACAAGTTCCTAAGGTATCAACGGAGCTTGACTAAACTCAAAACAAAGCAAGTAGCATATAATGTGTATGTTTTCCTAATCTAGTATATATGGTTGTAGTAGGATTATAAAGCTCTTGTCATACAGGAACTCATCATGTGGTTTTATGGATTTTAAAAATTAATCTCCAGAACTCAAGTATCACTAGGAACAAGATAAATAGCAGATCAAACTTTGCATATCATATCCCTCAATTACTTAGACTCAGATCAAGTATTTGCTACCCACAAGTTTCAGGTTCAAAGTAAATCTTCAAGATAAAATGGTTGCGTCTAAAACTTAGGATGACTCAAGGTTGAAAACTAAGTTGGTATGAGGAATCATGTTGAGGTGCTACTTATCAAATTCCTGAACATGGTTTCCATCTAGTCTGAGCAAAATTATTGTAAGCACTCTCTTTTTATTTTATTCAAACACACTAACTAACCTAAACACTATTTATTAGGTTTTCAAATTTTATTTCACTAGCTAACTCACACGAAAAGCATTATGATACAATAATAAAGATGAAAAACTTATACTTAGCTAGATTTAAGTGGAGGGTACCCTCCCCCAAGCTGGATATTGACGAGGTCTTTGATGTTGCAAGTTGAGTGATCCTTATGAGAGCAGGTGTACCGGCAGCGTAAGGGCGTCGGGTTGATTAGCTCTTTGATCTTGTATTATCCTGTAAAACTCATTTGCCAACAAGAATACCAAATTTCATGGAGAGGGGTTAGGTTAATACCACTCCATGGTAAGTGATTGGTTTTATATTTCCAGCAGAAGTTTCCTAATTCGGTGGACCTTCATGTGCCCACATATTTTTAGTATTTTTAGATTTTCTTATGGTACTTTGGTGAACCTTCATGTGTTCACATATTTTTGGTATTTTATGACTTTATAAAATAGACTTGATAATCGCATAGGTATAGTTACCTGATAACTAGGGGATGCTCCTTTCCTAAGCTAGATGTTTGCAATACTTGGTGTTGATGATCTTCAGGGCGAGCTTGCTAGTAGTAGTCCTGGTGGGCTCCACTGATAGACTCACTCCTTAGTCATAGTGTTATCCTGCATAATTATACTCTAACAAGAAAACTAAAACTCGAGGCTCGAATGTGTTAAGGGGTTAGCGGTCAGCCAATAAGTAATTGATTATTCTCTGAGTTAATTTTAATTGATAGATTCTAGCAGGATTCTCTTTTTAGGGTTTTCTGACTTTCTTATGCAACAATCAAATATGTATGCATGCTATATATTTTTATGTCACCACGGAGAATATTTATTCTCATGGGGCTTAGGATTTGCATAATGCAAGAAAGTAAATATAAATGCTATTATCATTTTTTTTATTATTTTTTTATGCCACCATAGCAAATATTCGATAAGTTTATTCGCATGGGGCTTTAATGTTTTATGATGCAATAAATAAGGCAATAAAGATTTTTCTCTTCTTTTTTTTGATATACATAAAGATGAATATGCTAAAGTAAAATTACTAATGTAAATTATGAATACTAATTAATTAGATAACTACCATGTTACCTTATGGCAAGGGTGCGGAATTTAACGTCTACCGACAGGACTTTTTCTTCCACTCTTGTGTATCTTTCCGTCTTAGAGATGAAGGTCTTGATGGTTGCACCTCTGGTGATGGTGATGTCACTTTTGTTCTTTGCTTGGCCAGCAGGTTGAAGTAGAGCATTAATAGTGGAAGCTGACAGAACTTTCACTTGTGGAATTTTGAGAATTAACAAATTTTGCTCAAAGTGTTGTCCTGTTTGCACAACCAAGGTAGAGATCAAGTGCATGGGCTCTGCTGGTGGAAAAACATCAACAGAACCAAATCTATCTCTTTATTTATTCTTCTCTAACCTTAGGCACATTGAACAAGACAAAGTTGATGTTGCATGATTTGTTTTACTCATGACATGAGTGGTAAGATCAAACGATTAAGCATTAATGTTGCATTTAAGTTCATATGGCAGAAAAGATTTAAATTGCTTAACCAATGGAATTGTTGTCTATCTCTACATAATATATAAATTTTCACATGAGTATGACTATCATCTTTCAAGGATAGAATATGATGTTTTAGCACATTTGGTTAAGACTGAGATCAAAAGAATGATGCCATGAACAATCTTAAAGGACAAAACATGTTGAGTTAATTAGGTTAATCAATTAAAGCTGTAACTCTAACATATTTGTGTCTTTATTTATCTGCATTTCAAGATCAAGAGGAAAAAAGTGACCACTTACCTTAAGATATTACCTTCATTATTAGAGTGTGATGGCACTAAGTAATGAAGGGTAGATGACTGGTGGTCCTTTCCTTCTCTTGCATCTTGAGTTGTTCATGAGCATCTTGTCTCCTTTGTTGCTTATCCTCTTTGCCATCTTTTACTTCTTTGATCTTATGACACCTTGTCACGCCATTCATTATTTTGCCCGCAACCGATTAGTGGACAACACATTTCTGAAGGGATGTACAACTTTGGAACATAGGTTGTTTGTCCAGAATTTTATCAAGTTCCATCTACGCTAAGTTCTTCCATCCATAATGAATGAGCTATGTCTTCCTCTGCAAAGTTATTGAAGTTCAGCATGTGCCCTGTCTCATCTCTGATTTGAATTTATCTCGTGACTTACCCAAATTAAATTGGAAGTTTTCTACAAGGGTTAGTCCAACAAAATATCCAATGTCTACTACAGCATACGAGCGGCTCAAAAATCAACCTAGACACCACGTCCAATTTGACTTAGCAAGGCATTTTAACCTAAGCACCACGCTTAATTCAAAAAGCCTTTGAAAGTAAAATCATCACACCTCTTGATTCGGAAATCAAACTAAACACCTTGTCTAATTATGATTCCAGAAAACAGTTTAAACTAAGCACCATGCCTAATTTTAAAAGGTGTATGAAATTTCTCCAAACCTTAAGTATACTATAGCGAACAAAGGTAACATGAAAGTTTATAGAGAGTTATGCAAACAGAGATGAAAGAGCATGATCATTGATTAACAATTTGAACATGGATTGACAAGGTAGATACAACCAATATTAGCAACATAAGATTTTCTAAATAAGCCCATTCCCCCAAACTTGAATTTTGCGAGGCAAAGTTAAGTTTGGGCGGATTAATGTTGCATGACGATTGGTTGGACATACCTAATGATGTCATCTTTCTACTTCAAGTCCGGAATGGTTAGTGACAAAAAATACCCGAGGGAATATTTTTATAATTATAATTCTATGCTCCATTCTCAAGGCTATTACATCAAAAGGTACAAGCTCACATTATTTTTTCAAGAGTGGTTACTTTAGGACACAAAGTTGTTCTTGGAAGACCTTCTAATTATTACACTTTTAGTTAATAAACTTAGATTAAAAACCTTTGAAAGTAAGATCAAACACTCCTAAACTTGGCACCATGCTTCATTTAAGAGATGTATGAAATTATTCCAGCCATAAACTATAGTAAGTAAAGGTAGCATGAAAGCATAAGCATTACAAGGATTTATTCAAATAGAGATAAAATAATATGATCATAATGAGGTGTGTATATATATATATATATATATATATATATATATATATAATTTCTTTTTAATATGCAAGTGGTATGGATGTATGCAAGAACTAAACATGCTATGGATTTGATATGAGGAAATATAAACTAAATGGTGTGGATGCATGGATTAAAATAAATATGCAATGAGATGCAAGAATTAAAAGATAACTATTCAAAAGTTTAAAGTCCATGAACAAGACTTTCTCACCTTCTTGATCATACTTACCATGACTTGTGAGTAGCACAGCCTCTATGTTCGTCACTTGAGATGTGATTTGTATTGTTGTGATGACGACCTCCTCCAATCTACACAGGGTAGAAAGAAATATATATGTGTACAAACCTGTGAGATGGCAGGGTTCCATTATTGATGAATCTTGAATGTTCAGGCACCCTGGGCTCTTCAATGTATCTTCTTGTCCTGTGAAAACTTGCCGTAAGGTCAAAATGGCATCTGTTGTCCTGTCTTATTTCACAATTCAACAGAACAGGGGTAATCCTACTAAAGCTAGTGGTACACTAAATTAGAAGACATCAAGATCACTATCAAAATCCTTATGCCAATTGCTTTCTCGGCAAAGGCGCCAAAAATGCTTGTTGGTATTTATTAAGTGCAAATAGAATATGAAAGATTCTGCAAGCGCATAGAATACCATTGTAGCATTTTACCGTTAGTATTCCAGGTATCGTTATTTATATTTTACCACAGGGAAACAATGGTTAAAGAATCTGATAGCTACCATCATGTATCTACTAACTTAGTAGACCAACTAGACTATAATAGGGGTAAGTGATAAATGATAGGAGTTATGCATAGTAATCAATTATAAGATAAATGAGTAGTCTAGCTAAGTTGAGAGGGACAACGGGAGAGTTCGGTTCCTAAATACTTCTCTATTACTTGGGTTCTAAGATAACTAAAGGATAGATAGGTGAAGCAATCACACAATAGCACTTTAGAGCAACAGTACCTTTCCGATTCTCGAATAGACTGGGAAGGGGTAATCGGGAGAAGGCTGCCAAAAAGCTCTATGAAACACCAACTCCGACGTGGTGGAATACGAAGACCGACAGAGCTGTCACCTCTAGGGCTACCACAACTAACCGTAAGAATTGGGCGCAATCTCAGGAAAACACTAGCTTAGACACCACGTCTACACCAATGAATACTACTCTAATCACACGTGATAACTAGAGCACTCAATACGAACGGAGATCCTATGCCAAAGTATAACAACTATACTAACCAATCACATAATAAAGCATATAAGTAAATAGAGAAGATATATATATAAAAGCATAAGTCTTACAAAGATGAGATACAAAGATATACCAGACCCCTGAAGACTTCTCCAGAACTGAAGCATGGCTCCGCTCCCTCTAACTCTCAACTAGAACTAATCTACTACATTGGAGAGAGGTTATCCTTCAATGGGCACCTCTCCATCCAATCCCTAACTAGAGAATATGAATTATAATAATGAAAGGGGGCGCCTGGCCTCCCCTCCACCTTGGGCAAGCAATATGGTGCTAAGCCTTTCCACCATGTGCACATAGGCTTTAATGGGCCAAATTCTAATTTAGGCCCAATTAATCCCGCGGCCTTTAATTAATCCCGCAGTTCAGGTTCTAGAATCTTCCAGTGTTTGTAAAATCTATATCTCTTTATTCCGGACTCCAAAAATAGCAAACCATAGGTCCGTTTTGATTGTCTCGACGAGCTCTATGCAATGGTGAACTCCAATTCCTCATTTGAGATACTTTTAATCAGTGAAAAATTGAATATCCTTTTATACCCTGTAAAACAAGTGAGAACACCAAAACTCGTGGAACTTGTTAGTCAAACCCCTTAACTCTGTTGTGTATTGTTTTATGCCCTTATTTCATGTTTATTTGATGGGTAAAAATGAGCAATAACTACTGTCAACACCCGCCATCAACGACCTCCTCCAGAGGATTTCAACGATAACTGAGGAAGTGAATAGAGGAATCCGCAAGTCGAATAGAGAAATTGACGTCCTCACCCAAGCTCTTGGGAACACGGAGCACCCCGGTCGCACAAGAGGAGCCGGGATCATTCCTTGGGATAAAGCCTTTGAAGGCGAATCTTTGTCCTATAAGAGTCGGGCGAGGGCTAAATTGCAAAGAGAAGGTGAGCTCCAAAGGTGGCAAAAGGAAATCGAAGATAGCATGGAAGCACGGATAGCTACTCAAGTTGATGCACGAGTTATGACAGCTATGCAATCCATGTGTCGGCACAACCACAGCCTATCCAGACAGGGAATAGCCCAGTGCCCAAGGGTCGCAGTAGCTGCAGATCTACCCCTATGCCTGACGAAGAAGAGGTCAATGCTCATCATCCAGTGGATGACATCACTGGGCCTGTTAATGTCAGGTTGTACATCCGTCAGCAGTGGACAAAAGACAAGGTGGCGGTCGGACAAGCCTTTTCGAGAGGAGATGACATCATTCATGGCAAGCCAATGCCACTCGGGTATGCCAGGGTCAGCATTGATAAGATCTTGGATAAGAAGTTCAATAAGATACACATTGATTACCCAGTGGAGGAAGAAAGGCCACGTCTTGTTCACAACTTGGGCACTCATGTGGCTTGGCGCAAACGTTTCACCAAGCTTGATGACCAGCCATCTTCGGATGATGAGGATGACGATGAATCATCAGCATCACCACCTCCCAGAGGTTACTCTCCTGTGTTTGGACAGGAAGACCCTAGTTCTCCCTCGCCTTCACGGCAAAAGGAGAAGACTCCTCCTCCTCCTCCACCTCCCCCTCCCCCACCGCCAAAGAAGAAGACTCTTGCTCCTCCTCCTCCTCTATCTCGTTCTCTAAGATCAGGTTTGACCTCCCAACAGAAGAGGTCATCATCTTCGTTTGGTAATGCTCCCAAAATAAGCAAAAAGAAGAAGGTGGATGCTAGCATTACTTCTTTGATGAAGGACAAGATTGTGGAGCAGCATCCAAGAACCAAGGAAGCAATTGTTTCCTTCTTTAAGCGAATAGCTAGTCTCCCTCCATGGATGCAACAGACAGAATTTGAAAGGTAGAACAACAAAGAGAGCAATCAGACTAGAGAAATAGAAATACAGACCCAAAACATTTGCTAGAGATGCAGAACTTGGCCAACAACATGGGCATATCCATGGAGGAGGCCATGGAATTATATAACGAAAGAAGAGAGTTTGAATCAGCAACTGTTGCATACCAGTATTCAAGAGGCAAACCTTTGATCACCACCGAACAAGAGTATAAAGAGTTGTCAACATATCTGTGACAGTTGCATGATTATTACACCCTCGATACTGCCAAAGAGAAGTACATTAGCTTTGAAGTTTGTATCCCTCCCGGGCTGATTTTTAATCATCCTGAAGAAGAGGTGCATAGTGTTTATTATGAAGTCCTCTTTCAGCTCTTCCAACGGCGCTCGCTCGATGTACAGATTTTGATGTTATGGACTATGTAAGTATCCTACCCTCACAACGTTATAATAAAGCACGTGATCTGCATTTGAATATATCCTGTGTTTATTATGCAGGTGTATGGCAAAATGGTGCCTACGGAGGCACCTGATGCATGTAGACTTCTTGGATCCCGTATTTATCAACGAGACAACATGCGCTACTGAAGATGACTATGTGCCAAAAAGTTTAAAGATTGAGTTTGAAAGGATGTTGAAAAACAACAAAAAAAACATACTCCTACCCTACAACTGTGAGTATGTGTTCTCGGCCCTCACTTTGGTGTTCATTCTCTTAATATATATATCATTCAATAACATGGACTTTCCTTCATGGTTGCAGCAACTATTATGTCCTCGTAGAGATTTGTCTTGTAAATTCACATATCGAGGTGTGGGATTCCAAGAAGAAGTCACTTTCTCATATCGACCCTATATTCAATGTGTTGAATAAGTAAGTGAATCCAATATCACAACACTACTTTCTAATCACATAGGACATTGTAATGTCTATGGCCTTGATACTTTATTTATAATGTCACACAGAATGAAGGCCTTATCTGACTGGAAAAATGTCGATAGCAAGAAGCACAAGAATTGGAGCGAACCATTCACGGCTAAGTATATGGAGGATATCAAGACCCTAGAGCAACCGGCGGGGAACAACGAATGCGGGTTCTATGTGATGTGGGATATGCTTATCTACTTTGGCGCAAAAACAGACAAAGGAGATGAAGCGGTACATTGGCTTCCCGTTTGTATTGTTTTGACTTATGTTTTTGCATCTGAATGTCATCTTGATTCAATTACAGCGCAAAGCACACGATCACAACCGGTTGATCGATTTCGAGATAAGAGGAATTCAAGAAGAACTAGCAAAGTTTATCACCGACAAGGTATTGAGCAAGAATAGATCATTCTGCATTGTTAAGACCAAGAAGTTCAAAAAGGCCTATGGAAGAAAACATGTGGATATACTATTGTAATGCGACTCTTAATTATTTCGTTACTTATACGTTTTATTTTGGAATTTGTGTAATATAAACGTTAATGGGTTTATAGTGACGTCGAGGTCCACATTGATATCCAATTATTCGATTGCATCATCGCCAACATCTCCCCCACCTCCCCTCAAGACATCCCCTCAAATTGAAAATAAAACAATTAATAAAATGCAAATTATTCTCATTACAAACCGGTTGTGATAGTTAAGCTATCACTGCCGGTTTGTATTGCCAACTGGCAGTGATAGCTCACATATCACTGTCGGTTGGACAAAACGAACCGGCAGTGATAGCTCACATATCACTGTCGGTTGGTAAAATGAACCGGCAGTGATAGCTTAACTATCACTTCTGGTTTGGCAGTCCCGGCAGTGATGTCATGAGCTCATCAGTGCCGAATTGGTTGTGCCGGTTCAAAATCCGCCAGTGAAGGGGGGTTTTGAACCGACAGTAATGTTTGAATATGGCATAGTGGTGTTTGTTTTGAGGAGTTGAATTTGGGACAGCGGCCAAATATTTTAAAAGAAATTTGAGACTCCCATTCCCACTCCGTTTGGGTCACCTATCCGGTCCTTCAGTATTCAAAATTTAGTATAAATTTCCCTACTAAACGTTTTGTATTGATATTCCCATGAGCTATATATTTAGTGGTAATGTTTCACTACTAAATATAAATATAAGGAGAATCCGCCACTGTGCCCATGTAAGCTCTTCGTGCATCAGCGTCGGTATCACATCTGTTAACCAAACTCTTGCATCTGGCTATCTGACACATATATAAAAGCTGTGAGCTCCTCCTTCACCAACACCCAGACGCACTTGGCTAAATTGCACTCCAGCAGTGCATGCCTTCAGGAGTCTGCACAAACATAGAATATACAGGTCCCATCCAATGCGATGTTCCTGCAATGTCGAACGTCCCCCGTTGGAATGGAATTGCCTCGCCAAATGGCACCGAAAAACACGATTCTTTGATGGAACTTTGATTCTGCATATGTCACTCCACCCATTCTTTCTCCTGCGCCTGTGTCCGAGCCTCTGCTCAGGGCGACGTTACTTCCCGATTCCGAACAAGCTTCCGATAAGCCAATCAGACAGAAAAAGTGCCCTTCTTCTCATAGTGTCATGCCCAGAAAATGAAGTTGTCCTGCGGTGTTGTACTTAACCATATTTTCACTCGTCGCTCAGTCCGACGGAGAAAAGAACTCCCTCGAAGTTGTATGTTTCAACACCGTGAGGTGAGGGCTGATCAATAAGCTCAGAGACCCACTGTGGCTGGTTATCCTTCGTCTTGGTCATAGTGGCTCCATATGCCATGCCTGGGAAGCCACGATAGATGACTCCCAAATTCTCACCATTTCGCTCGACCTGATCCTGTGCGGATCAGTCCACTGCCCCAGATTTGTATATCACTACCGGTTCCAGACCCCCAACTCTGCCGGAATTTGAACCGGCACAACCACATCGGCACTAATGGGGAGTCAGCATCAGTGCCGAATGTTACCAACCGACACATGTCGAACCACCACTGCCGAGTCATGTTTCGACACGACAGTGTTCCACGTAGCTAACACTGCCGAGTCGTGGTACAACCCGGCAGTGTTACATACAAGAAACTGCCGGGTCGATAAAGAAACCGGCCATGTTTGCTAAGTAGAACACTGCCGGGTCGTTAAGCAAACCGGCAGTGTTTGCTAAGTGGAACACCGCTGGGTCGTTAAACAAACCGGCAGTGTTAGCTAAGTGGAAATGTCGGGTCGTTCTAGCAACCGGCAGTGTTTTCTAAGTGAAACACTGGCGGATTGTAACACGAGCCGGCACTAGTGGTGAGGACAACACCAGCGGCGTGTTGATGAAGCCGGCATTGATATCTCGAGAATCAGTGCCAGCTTATTTTTTCGTTCCAGCAGTGATAGGATTTTTGCGGTTTATTATTAATGAATAGTAATATTGCTATTTTTTAAATCCGATTTCACTTTAATTAGAACCCTAATTGTCGGTGAGAGTATTCAATATTACAAAACGACAAATATGAACAAATGTCAGGTTACAATACAGTAGCAAAACCCCCGAGCGATGATCATCAGACTGTACTCGGCATCAATCTTTCTTTGTAGGTTTTTGCAAGGGCCTTGTTCTCCGGCGTTGTGGCACGGGTGATTGTGAATATCCCTTTTTGCGTGAACACCTCATCCAAGAGGAAGCTGCTATCGCTTCTTGGAATCCTCTGATCTCAGGCTCTAGCAGCCAGTGGCGTTCAATCTTCTTGCGCTGTAGTTCAAGCAAGATAATGTGTCCAAACACATAAATGGTACATAAGAAGGAAACTAGGCATACACACTAAACCCTAAACCCTAAATTAAAACATACATGAGAAGGGAAGCATACTCACCAACTCATCGGAGGTCTCAGTTTTGCCGCCTTGACGTAATGGTACATAGCACACATTACATAGAACCCACATTCGTTGTTCCCCTGTGGCAGCTGCAGAGTGTACATTTCCATACGATAAGCTTCGAATGGGGGCGTCGAGGGCAATAGATTTTTCTTGACCCTATCATATATAATGTTTAAAATACAAAATATTAGAGTATGCTATATATGAGATTAATAAAAAATAATATGCTATCCACTTACTCATTTAGAACTAGGCGTAGGGGCTCAACACACTCAAGTTCTTTGTTCTTGGAGTCCCAAAGCTCGATACGTGATTCTTTGATCTTGATATCCACAAAAACAAAATGCCCCCCGCAAATAAAAAACAAATATCCAACTTCATCAAATTCTTATGAAAACAGTAAACGATGAGAGGTAGAACATACCCGCAGTTGTAGGCCAGCAGAATGTTGGTTTTCCCCTGTGCCAAGAAACCCCGAAAAACTTTGGTCACCTCTTCTATCGTATGGCGCATGTCACGGTTGCAACCTTCATGGTTTACCAAGATTGGGTCTAGGAATCCAGTGTGAAATAATTGTTTCTTGTCACAAAAAGCTGCCATATACTTGCAAAAGCATGAGGACATGGGAAATGTATATATGTTGCAGTGTGAATAATAGTCTATTAATTATAATAATGATGAACTGGGTATATATAGGGTACTTACAGTGTCCATATCATCAAAATAGAGTTGTCGAGGTCGTGCCTTTGGTAGAGCAGGAATAAGTCCTCATATTCAACAAAATGACATTTTTTGTTGGGATTGCCAAGCCAGGGTACATTGGGCACTATAAGGACTACGAAACCTATGTACTGGTGAGCCGTGGTATCTAAAGTGTAATATTCATAGAGTTGCCTCATATTTCTTGGCATATCACTAATTTCACTAGTGGTTTCCATCAAAGGCAGCCCATTATTGAACTTGTATATGACTTTTGCCTTCTCAAATTCTTGTCCCTCAAAATACACCAGCTCAGCCATCCCTTCGGTTAGGCTATCATCTCCTTCGATGAACTCGTTTACAGCTAACATCTTAGCCAATAACTCGTCCATGACTTTTTCTTTATTTAACAAGCTTTTGTCTTGCCTGTTGATGTCAGAGACGAACATCCACTAGGAAACCCGGCAATCCTTTTAAACCAAACACTGCACGGCTTCCCGCATTGTTCACTGTGAGGGGAGGGCTGTTTCTTATTTCCGAGCAACCCCGTGATGCTCGCATCCACATGCCTCTTCCGTTTATTATTATCCATTTTAGAAACATTATCTTCTGAGGCAGACGACGTTCTCTGGACGCCTCTCCTTGTGTTGGGACCTTTTGGTGATCGAGGCGGGGATTGACGACGTATGCTCTGATGTAGATTTTTTTTGTGGTGGAGCCTTTTGGGAAGGAGGATGTGAATGCGAAGTTCTCCGAGTTGGAGGTCATTTTGGTGATGGAGGTGGCGGTGGCAGTGGTGGTGGTCGTGCCAATGTTGCAACATGAGGAGGGGGATTATTTTTGCGCAGGGGTAAGGGAGTTGAGGAATCTCCATGAGCAAGACAGTCATCCCGCGCTGATGGTGACCATTGGCCATTGTCGTCTTCATCCGAGGAAACTTGGTGATCAAGCTTAATTAAGCTCTTGCGCCAGGCCACATGACATACCTTGGTGTGAATAAGATACAGCATATCTGCTGATACAGGGTACTCAAGCATTATATTGTTATACTTCTTATCAAGTATAGTATCAATGCTCACGTGGGCATACCCTTCAGGAATTGGGCGACCATCAATGGCCCTATCTTCGCGTGGCCAAGCCTGGCCAGTCGCCACCTTGTCTTTGGTCCACTGCTGGCGGACATACAACCTGACATTAATGGGTCCAGTGATGTCGTCCACTGGATGAGGCGCATTCGCCTGTAATTCGTCGAGTGGGGTGGACCCACAGCTGCTACGACCCCTGAATACTGGGCTAGAGCTGGGAAGAACATTGTCTTCTATTGCAAGAGGTGTGGATCCCTTGGACCTCAATGCTTCCTCAATTTTTATCCTAACCAACTCATCAACTCGAGCAGCAGCTCAAGCTTCAACTCTTTCCTCCATCTCCTTGAACCACCTCTCCTCCTCTGCTCGCCTTCACTTTTTACCCCTATCGTGTTTACCATAAGTGGCCGAGTCCTCCTCGAATGCAAATACCCAAGGAACGTCACCGACTCCTCTTGTGCGGCCAGGGTGCTCCTTGTTTCTGAGGCACTGTTTAAGCATGTCATTTTCCCTGTCAGAACTGCGAGTTCCGTCCCTCAGCTCCTAATGTGGTTTTGTCACCTTCTCGATGAACTCATCGGTCACTCCTGACTTATTGCTGCCGCTGGCATATGAAGGATTATTGCTGGTTGAAAGGCTCTCGTCCGTTCCATGGCGTGCCCCCTAGCCCTGATATAATAGGTGCATCTCGGCTCCCAAGTGCTAGACTCAGGCTCAATGCCAAGGTTCCGCACTTCTATAATGTCCTTATCAAACTCTTCCAGCTTTCCAGCGTAGCCACGAGAGCCAAGATGATGAGGATCTGTCGCTTTCCGTGAGTTCATCATATTCTTCGCACTCAATTCTAATGCCTCTGAGGATAGCCTATAATCCATGAATTCCTTCCAGTATTGCTTCTATTTTTCATGCTCTCCAGCGTCCCAAACTGGCCCATCACCCTCCAAGCTAAATTTATCGTGCAACCCTCGCTTGTAAGTCCTAAACATTACCCCCATGGATTGTTTTGCTTTTGACTTGACCTTCACCTCATCCCAGTCATCTGGGAAAGAGAAAAAGGTTTTCATCTTCTCCCAAACGATTTCCTTCTCTGAGTCGGGCACCACCCATTCGTCGTCGTCTTTCGCGACCCAGTGCCTGTACTTAATGGGGATGTAGTCCCTGACAAGAATCCCGAGGATATTCTTGTATTTTGTCACTGACACACACGGACCTAATGGCTCCCCTGTCTGGTCAAATGCATCTATGTGCCAGTGTGCATTTCTGCCACTAGGAAGGACTAAGGCTCCTCGCTTTGGCCTAAGATTGCTGGTATTGAGGGCATTGTTCACCGTATCCTGGCGAAGACAAACAAAAAGCTAATTAAAGTGTCAGTCACTTATTACTTACCATGTTAGCCTATCTTGTTTATTATGCACTAAGTTACCTCAACATCAGGTTGATGCATATTGGGAAAATTCGAGGGGCTGAAATCCTCTCCACCGCCACTGTTTGCCTACGGTTGCAGGACTCCCGTGCCAGCATCCTGATAAGACGCTTGTTGTTCACAGTTTGCCGTAGGTTGCGGGGCTGCCATGCTAGCGTCCTGATTAGACGCTTGTTGTCCACGGTTTGCAGGAGTTCCTGAGTCTCCTGTCCCAGCGTTCTCACGCGCTTGTTGGCTGCTGCCAATTTGGCGAGAGGCGAACACTCGACGCTGAGCCATGGCTGTGGATGAACAGGATTGCCATCCACATCATCTAGCATGGCAAGTAATATTTAATGCTAATTTGTTATCCATACATCAGTTACGTGATAAACCCTATATTTATGCCAAAGCATTATCTCTTGCAAAAGAAATTTTATCATCTAGCATGGCTAGTAATATTTATTACTACTAATTTGTTATCCATACATCAATAACATTTAGTTCAGGGTCACAGCACCTGAAAACCAAAGGGGTAGTGCCGAACACACTTACCTTCGTCGGTGCACAGCTGCTGTCCACACGGTGGGTGTACAGTTGGCATCCACGAGGAAGTAGAGGAGGTCGCCGGCGTCGACTACAGGGACAGGCAGCCGCGGCGTCGAGTCCAGGGTCATGCAGCCACCGGCGATGGAGAAGCCGTGCTACACACAAATCCAAAGACAAGTTCACTGCAATCCTCATCAGCAAAACGTCGAACACCTTAGGGACGTTCCAGGGTTCGCGCTCACCATGACACAAAAGTAGCCGCGTCCTCGCGCTCCTGAGTGCTTGGTGTGATGGCCGTTGTTGAGCGAGCTGTAGGGCTACTTGGAGGCCTCACCTGAGATGGCCAGAGCACAAGAGATTGAGGGCCGGCGTCCTGCGACGGTGGTGCGGCGAGGAGGACCTCGGCGTGGAGCAAAGCGGGGAAGGGGACGGCGTCGGGTGCTTGCCTTGGCGGCGCGGGGTGCACGGTGAGGAACGACTGACGCTGCTGATGAAGGGGAGGGCGCGGCGGTGGTGGACAGTGCCACGGGAGGAGGCAGCGGACGGCAGCGAGTGTTTGAACAGAGTGAGCACGGGGCTGAGAGAGATGAAATTTTGCCCCAGCGCGCGCTGGGCTTATATAACGAGGCACATCACTACCGGGTGGTATTCTGAACTGGCACTGATGACCCGGCAGTGATATCTCTGCGGCGTAAATGGTTAAGTGTATTGAAGTGCCACTTGTTTCCGAACTCATACTACTAGCGTAGCGGTTAAGGAATTGTACTCTCGCTCAGGTTCCCCTGGTTCGAAACCCATGGCTCCAACATTTTTTTTTCTTTTACAACTCCAATCAAACATGAATATTGATAGAATATATATTGCAAACCACATATATATCAGCACAAGGACATTCATCACAACCATTCATCACAAATACATCTCAAGTTCAAATACATCACAAGTTCACAAGATTGTCCACTAAAGTTCACAAAAAAAATTGGTCCCAGTGAATTAACAACCAAAGTTCACAGAGGAAGGGCAGGTACTCATTGCAAAGTTCACAGAGGAAGGGCAGGTACTCGTTGCATCACGCACAACTTTCTTGAGTGATTGCCGCTTCCCGTGTCTCCACCATCTTTGGATTCAGAAGCTGTAAAGGAGTTTTGTTAGCATAGAGACGCATGGACAAGTTGTATTGTTTTAATTCGACAGTGCTATACTAAACGTACTGATGGGAAGATGGTGTCACCGGTCCATTGTTTACTTCAGTCAAACATAGTACCGGGCTCAAAGCTGACAACGGGGCAAATGGATCTGGTGGTGTGTCCGGTGGTGTGTCCAGTGCGAGGATTGAATCTGAATCTCCGTCTGATTCATGATCCGAGGGTGCTTGAACATAGTGAGCTGCATGGGAATGTTGGCAGTCCTTATGGATCATTTCTATGCTGCCAACTTAGACTAAAAAAAAGAAAGACAATAATATTCTAGCACATATGCCTTTACTACTAAGAAGTTCCACTTGTACCCCTAGTATTCATGTTTTGCAGGTTTAATAGTGTAACAAGTGAAAATGCACAACAACATGGAGAAAGCGCAAAAGCCAAAGACGTATTCAGCAATTGTGCAAACAAAAATAATAAAGAAGCCCACCTTTGATACATATCTAGGCCTGATCGTAACCACGGGAGAGGTCCAGGCCTCGGGAAGAATCGACCACCAGAAGGCAGTGGCCAGATGGCGCATCCAGGGGACCGACTGCCCCCAGGTGTGGCCGCCCCCCTGGTGAGGCCTCCCGGGCCTAGTCTTCGGTGGCGGTGCTGTAGGCGATTTCCCAAGGACGGTTTCACCTCCTTCCAAGTTTAGAGACGCCAAACCGACCTAGTTCAACTATAAATAGATGGTGCTTTTTCATTCAACACACACATCATTTTGGAGTCATCTACCTCACCCCTCTCACTTGTATCTTTAGAGTAGTATTAGTAGTTTGTGAGCAAGGCAAGAGCTATCAAGGAGAGCTTGTCTCCTTGGAAGAAAAGGATCATCTTGGTATGAATACAATTCGGTCTTCTTCCATGAGCAAGTTTTTATCTTATTTATATGATCATGCATATGAACTAGAGCAAAGTTATGATCTTGTTATGAACATAATATATAGACTAGAATATAGTTTATGTGTCATGTTCTTGACTAGTTCATCATTGTTCTTCATTGTTCATCGAATTAGTATGAATAGAGGAAGAACTAGGAATGAGGTGATGGTTTGTCATGCCTTCTTGGTTGCTCTTAACCTAGCCTGTCAATCCGAAGGGTTGGGGTCCGCGGAGGTTAGGAGTTGTTTCCAAGTATGTGAGCATGGTGCTCAGGTATGCGGAGATCGGCAAATACGTCGGTATCCCACGGGCAGAGGGGTAGGTGGGCAGGTGGTGACAGCCCTATCCATCCTTAGCACTCCCCCACGTTCGGATATTGAAGTAGGAGTTCGTGAAGTCTCTATCGACTGGCAGACCAGCTGCGAGGATCTCCCTATCATCCCAGACTTAGTCCTGATACTGGAATTACTAATTAGATGTGTTTGCTAGCAGTTCTTTGCATAATTATATATGACCAATGCCTGCTCAGTTAGTTATATTCTTTTATTCTTTATTTTTTTCTTTTTATCCTTGAGGTTGAGCCAGATGTGTGTCCACTATTTTGAAATCATATTTTATTCCTGTTTAATCTATGCCTACTATTGCACTCAATAAGTGATCATGTTTACACCACGCTTGATGCATATTGCCCTCCTACGGGAAATTATAAATACGACACCCTTGAATACTCACGGGTTGAATTGCTACAATGATAGTTCTGTGCGCTTGCAGAGTAATCCTATTACTTACTGAGCTATCAATTGGCGTACCTAAGTACCATTACTTAAGGATTGTAATTCTTGTGCACCCCACGGCGCTTTTTCACAGTTTTGCATATCGTAAGTAATGATGGTTAGGAAGGCCAATCCGGCACTTCTAACTGCTATTACCAGATTGCATTACCTAGACCGGCGTCTTTAAGGGCCAAGGGTTACCTTTCTGAAGTAATGGTAGTTGGGGATGCCAACTTTCGTTTTTAGTATTATTATGAAGGGCGGACTTTTAGTCTATCTTTAGTAGTGATGCTAAGAAACGCCAACAAGCATTTCTGACGCCGTTGCTGGGGATGGACCTTTAGTCTATCTTTTGTAACGACGTTAGGAAATGCCAACAAGCATTTCTGGCGCCGTTGCCGGGGAGGGCAAAAACATCTAAGCGAGCATAAACATCGATTGCATAATAAAGCATTGGTAGACGTAGTTTAAATAGGCTAACTTCGCTGTTTTCTTCCGCTTTTTATTGGAATAAAAACAGGATAGTGTATGAGCGGTTTTGCTCTGCCGAACAATTTCACCAGTAATTCGGAAGCACTCCTAAGGAAGAAAAGGTCTCGTACCGCTTCTTCCTCTGCTACCCCATCGGTAGACGAACCGGTCACTCTCGCACCATCCGCCACTACCGCTATGGCCAAGACACTCCGTGACTACTCCACTCCCATTGTTGCCAACGTGCCCGTTGGGCCCGCTGTCAATGTGGGAGATGGAAATTTCGAGATCCGTACGGGCCTTATTTCGATGGTGCAGGCGAGTCAGTTCTGTGGCTTGCCAAGTGAGGGCGCAAATGCTCACCTGCATCACTTCCTTGAGCTGTGCGACACCGTTGTCATCAAGAATGTCGCACAGGATAGCATCAGACTCCGCTTGTTTCCTTTCTCCATCATGGGGAAAGCGAAGCAATGGTTCTACCAAAACAAGGAAGCTGTTAACATGTGGGACAAATGTTCCATGGCGTTCCTCGCCAAGTTCTTCCACATGAGCAAGACCAGCGCTCTAAGGGGAAAGATTTCAAACTTCCAGCAATCTTCGCTAGAGTCCATCCCCGAAGCATGGGAAAGGCTTTAGGAATACATCCGAGCTTGTCCTCATCATGGAATGGAAGATTGGCTCGTGCTCCAAAACTTCTATGAAGGCCTCACGGCCATGTCAAAAGGGCACGTAGATGCCACAGCTGGAGGTGCATTCCTCTCCCTCACCATCGCGGATGCAACTGCACTCATTGAGAAGATGGTGGCCAATCAGAGTTGGCGAGAAGGAAGAAAAACACAAAAAGGCATGCATACCGTGAAGGAGACGGACTTTCTAGCCGCAAAAATAGACTTGCTGATGCAGAAGCTGGACGATCGTGCCACCAACCCTACCATGAGTACCGTCCAGGCCATAGACTCACACATGACGTGTGAAGTCTGTGGGAACATTGGCCACTTGGGGAACAACTGCCCCCGAAACCCACAAAGAAGCTTCATACGTCAATAATGGGTTTCGCCAACCTCAGCAAGGTAATAACGGGTGGAACAACCAACACTGCCCGCAAGGTAATAATTTTAATTCAAATTACAATTCAAATCAACCTTCCTTAAAAGACCTCATGTTAGGACAAGCTAAGATCAATGAAAATCTGACCAAAAAGCTGTCCTTCAACGATAAAATGTTTGAAAATATAAATGCAAAGCTTGAAACTTTGTCTTCTTCTATTCAAAATCAAGCAAGCTTTAACAAAATGATAGAAACCCAAATAGCTGCTTCTATCCCTGTCAACAATACGGGAAAAATCCCGGGGCGACCCGAGGCTTCTCCCGAATTTGTTCATGCAGCTACAGAGCAATAAAGGAAGAAGAGTCTTGCCAATGGACTGTAAACGTTGAGTCCTTGCCGAAGGTCATCGGCAGTTATCTAAAAATTAATAAATATACAGAAATAAATAAATATCTGAAGGGGCCCACACCATCTTTCAAGCTTGGGGGAGGTGTCCCCCCTCAAGTATTTTATCTTATTCTTTTGAAAAAAATATATATATACCTATATAATTTATATATGTTTCATAAAATTATTTTCATACATTTAAAAAGAGTTTCCCTCTTTCTAGTTTTATAAAACTCTATTTCTAGTCCAAAATAAACTTTTCTCCAAAAATTTCATAAAAAGCATTTTCTGAAAGTTTAGGTCTTGTTATATCTAAATCTTATTTTTTATTAATTTTTGAAAACCAAAAAAGTTTCAAATAAATTTGTGAAAAATCAAAATCTGGAGCAAAATTTCGAATGGGAGTCATTCGTAACCGGCTACATCTTGGGGGTAGCCGTTAGAGGGATCTGTAAAAAGATGGGACAGAACCGGCCCCGCCAGGGGACCGGCCGGTCCCAGGGGCGACCGCCCCCTGCCCAACGGCTCTGTGGCGCGGCCTTTTGCCAACGGCTATTATCCGTTGCAAGGAGCTCTCTCCCGTCTGCGATCAAGTCTATAAATACCAGGATCTTGGGTAGAGCTCCTCACCCCTCTCACACTCATATTCTTTCACTCCCTCCATCACTCTCTTGCTCCACCACTCTCCAAATACTTTCCACAAAGTTCAAGTGCAAGAAAATTCTGCAAGAACCTCTTGCATTTTCCACCACAAAGCAAGACCTCGTGCTAGCTCACTCACCATGAGTGGGATCGGAGGTCGGATTTCCGGCATGTTCCGAAAAGGCCGTTGCTCTCGTGGGGAGTCTAGCCAAGGCCCCCCGCAAGTGAGGAGAGCCCGCTGCATGAAGAAGAGGAGGCGCCAATAGGCCACGCCATCGACGAGACTGACTCCCGCTTCATCGACTTGGAGAGCGAGCGGGAGATGCAAGCATACAACCTCCTCAAGGGACACGAGTTCCTGCATACACCGGCCTTCGACCCACACTTTCTCCAGCAGACAGGCATGAACGTCGAATTTAATACCATTTTCGAAAATGTTGGTTGGAGCCGAGTTGCCCCTATACACGAACTTGGATCTCGTCTTTTGACCATCCAAGTCTTGGGCACTCTACAAATTGTCGATTATGGTATTACTTTTCGCTGCTTTGGAAAAGAGCATAGTCTTTATTGGAAGGATTTTGCTACCCACTTAGGCTTTCATGAGCGATGCTCTGTTGACTTGGGTTTTTCTCTCTCGGGTTATCATCGTCATACTTTTTGGCACTTGATAACCGAACAAAATAAGACTGAAAAATTCCAACCTAATATCAACAACATCCATCACCCTACTTTAAGCTTTATGCTTAAGTGGATTGCTAATTCCTTCTTTCCTAGAGAAGACACGCATCATGCTTATGATATTGAGTTGAAGATGCTTTATGCCGTGCTTAAAAAGATTAAAGTTGCTCCTGTCTATGATATTGTTAAGCACTAGTTGAACTCTTTCAAAACTTCTACACCTATCATATGCACTTCACTCATCACTCGTCTTGCCGCTAGTATTGATCCTCATGGTGCTAATACTATTGTTTATTTCTCCACTCCTCGCATTATGCTCAATGAGTTTTATTTCGTGCAAGCCCATACTTTAAAACGTGACGAATCGGGACAAAATTTGGTATTTTATTTTCCGGGATATATAAACGAGATACCATTACCTAACCGGATCTCGCTTTATATAAATCCCCATCTCTCACCTTCGACCTTGTTGAGAAGGAAGAAGCACGTAGGAGTTCTGTTTCCCGCAGGAGATCACGAAGGAGAGGAGTACTGGAGGAAGAGTCTGCACCATCCGTATAGCCTACACAAACGGCCATGCCCACCATGACACCAGGGATGGGATGGTCCCCTGTCATGTCTACACCCGGGTTCACCCCTGGGTATGGATATGGTATGGGACACATTCCTCACCCTCACGGGGCTGGAGGGTCAGGGTGGCAACACTCACACGAGGCAGGAGGATCAAGGCAGCAAAAGCATGTGCATTCCTCAGATTCTGAAGGCATTATACCTCCACTTCACCCACAGTCGGTCACACTAGAGATTCTCAACACGCGCATGGGAGGACTAGAGTTGCAAAACAGGCAGATCCAAGGTACGCTCAACGCTCACATCCAAACTGCCACTCAATGGCATGAGCAGTACCAGCAGCACTTTGTGGACCTCGAAGATGCAAACCGGCGGCGGCACGAGGCACAAATGGCCTACCTTCGGTCTATGGGACAATTGCTGGGACCTAGGCCTTGAACTAGCTTGGGGGAGGAGACCCCACAGAGGTAACATGTATCTTTAAATTTCTTGCACTTTATTTCTCGCACTTTTAAATTCTGCAATTTTATTTCCTTATTAAAATATATATATATAATAATAATAAATAAAATAAAATATTCCACTCCCATATGTGCTAATATATGTTAGTTTCTCTTCTGTTGAAATGATGAATAGTTGCTCTGTCTATAATTCGTTTGTGCCTAAAGAAATGTCTTATTCTGAGAACTTGAAATCTTGTGGGTTGCAATTGCAAGATCCTTTTCTAAGTTGTTGCAAGATATGAGATGGTAAAAATAGACTTTGCTATGACTTTGTTCTAAGAGAAACTTGGCATCCGGAGTTTTCTTTTCAAAAATTCAAAAAATCAAAAGTTCCCCAATGATTATGAAATACCTACCAAGGCCATATGACATGCTCTACTTTTGTAAAACCTTAGTCATATGCTGCTTACGGAACTTTGAGTCGAGTCAAAAAACTAAGACCTAGTGAGATTATAGTCATGCACCCATGATTGAGATTCACGTACACCCACCAAATAAAGCCAACTCTCACCCTAAGAGTTGCGCACAACATGCACCCTTCCATCCACAAAAATAAAAAAATACGCCAACTCTTACCCTAAGAGTCGCGCACCCTTCATACAAAATTTTCACTCCTTGCATTCACCAGCATGACATCTCTCCATCCATGAGTTTCCATACAACAATAAAAATATATGGGCTATTAAAAAAAGCAAAATCAAGGGGCATGAGAAAACAAACGGGAAAGAAAATCCAAATACCCGTTCAAAAAAAAGAAAGAGAGAATGATCTTTCTATAGCCCATATCTCTCCAAAAGACTTTGTTCCATCCAATAAAAGAGAGTCATGATGCATGGAGTGCCAAAAAATTTTAATTAGAGATAGGTTTCCACCATACTTATATTCCACACACTTACACATCTCAATCAAAGTGTATGACTTGTATCTCCTTATGGTCCGGTCTTTGACTCAGCAACACAAGTGATGTAAGTATGCCCACATACCTACCTAAAAACTCCACTCTCAGCCTTAGTGGTAGGATTTTAAGGCAACACTACAATGCCTTTGGTGAGGTAATCATACACATTGAGCGATTAAGAGAATCATTTGAGGAACTTGTTTTATCTTACAAAAATTCATAAAACCTTTGGATAGAAGGTCTATCAAAGAATGAATGATTAGTGAATCTGTTATAACCATTCTGTCTTGCAACCGCTCAAGAAATTGGAGAAGCTACAAGCCTCATGAGAAATCAAGGTAAAGAGTGGATACAATGCCAACCTGTTTAAATTACGAATGAATGCTTTGTTATAGGCATGGCACTTATGAATTGTATCAGCATCGTAGCAACTCCTGATCAACTACCATACTTAGCTATTTGCTCGGGACGAGTAAAGGTTAAGCTTGGGGGTCTTGTTGGCAGTCCTTATGGATCATTTCTATGCTGCCAACTTAGACTAAAAAGAAGAAAGACAATCATATTCTAGCACATATGCCTTTACTACTAAGAAGTTCCACTTGTACCCCTAGTATTCATGTTTTGCAGGTTTAATAGTGTAACAAGTGGAAATGCACAACAACATGGAGAAAGCGCAAAAGCCAAAGTCGTATTCAGTAATTGCGCAAACAAAAATAATAAAGAAGCCCACCTTTGGTACATATCTGGGCCTGATCGTAACCACGGGAGAGGTCCAGGCCCAGGGAAGAACCGACCACTAGAAGGCAGTGGCCAGATGGCGCATCTAGGGGACGGACCGCCCCCACGTGCGGCCGCCCCCCTGGTGAGGCCTCCCGGGCCCAGTCTTCAGTGGCGGTGCTCTAGGCTGTTTCCCAAGGGCTGTTTCACCTCCTTCCAAGTTTAGAGACGCCAAACCGACCTAGTTCAACTATAAATAGATGGTGCTCTTTTCATTCAACACACACATCATTTTGAAGTCATCTACCTCACACCTCTCACTTGTATCTTTAGATTAGTATTAGTAGTTTGTGAGCAAGGCAAGAGCTATCAAGGAGAGCTTGTCTCCTTGGAAGAAAAGGATCATCTTGGTATGAATACAATTCGGTCTTCTTCCATGAGCAAGTTCTTATCTTATTTATATGTCATGCATATGAACTAGAGCAAAGTTATGATCTTGTTATGAACATAATATATAGAATAGAATATAGTTTATGTGTCATGTTCTTGACTAGTTCATCATCGTTCTTCATTGTTCATCGAATTAGTATGAATAGAGGAAGAACTAGGAATGAAGTGATGGTTCGTCATGCCTTCTTGGTTGCTCTCAACCTAGCCTGTCAATCCGAAGGGTTAGGGTTCGCGGAGGTTAGGAGTTGTTTCTAAGTACGTGAGCATGGTGCTCAGGTATGCGGAGATCGGCGAATATGTCGGTATCCCATGGGCAGAGAGGTAGGTGGGCAGGTGGTGACAGCCCTGTCCATCCCTAGCACTCCCTCACGTTTGGATATTGAAGTAGGAGTTCGTGAAGTCTTTATCGGCTGGCAGACCAGCTGCGGGGATCTCCCTATCATCCCAGACTTAGTCCTGATACTGGAATTACTAATTAGATGTGTTGCTAGCAGTTTTTTGCAGAATTATATATGACCAATGCCTGCTCAGTTAGTTATATTCTTTTATTCTTTATTTTTTCCTTTTTATCCTTGAGGTTGACCCAGATGTGTGTCCACTATTTTGAAATTATGTTTTATTCCTGTTTACTCTATGCCTACCATTGCACTCAATAAGTGATCATGTTTACACCACGCTTGATGCATACCGCCCTCCTACGGGAAATTATAAATACGATACCCTTGAATACTCACGGGTTGAAATGCTACAATGATAGTTCTGTGCGCTTGCAGAGTAATCCTATTTCTTACTGAGCTATCAATTGGCGTACCTAAGTACCATTACTTAAGGATTGTAATTCTTGTGCACCCCACGGCGCTGTGTCACAGTTTTGCATATCGTAAGTAATGACGGTTAGGAAGGCTAATCCGGCACTTCTAACTGCTATTACCAGACTGCATTACCTAGGCCGGCGCCTTTAAGGGCCAAGGGTTACCTTTCTGAAGTAATGGTGGTTGGGGATGCCAACTTTCATTTTTAGTATTATTATTAAGGGCGGACTTTTAGTCTATCTTTAGTAGTGATGCTAAGAAACGCCAACAAGCATTTCCGACACCGTTGCCGGGGATGTACTTTTAGTCTATCTTTTGTAACGACGTTAAGAAATGCCAACAGGGAATCCGTGTGAGGTAGTTCAATATTTGAATTGTGATATATCTCAAATATGTGGTTAGGGGAGATGTATAGGATGGTTGTACCATACCTAATAGCAGATGCTCTCCTTCCTGTGCACCTCCACGTCCTTCAACATAACTAGAAGGCCCCACACCTTCCTCTTCACTCCATGGGTACAGTGTGTACCGGATCCGGGCTGCAATAAGAGTGAGAAGAGCGAAGAGTGTAATATTAATGGAGCAAGGTTCTGTAGTAACTGCAGTTACCGTTGTGCTCGGGCTGGGGTGCCCATCGGGGACTCGGTGGTAGTGAGCACTTTCTACACCAATCCAAATTGGCCACATGTTCAGCACGAAATTTTGACCCGACACACGTCTGCGGATGGCTACAGTCCATGTGTTAGGTATAGCTTCTCTTGGCGCAAATGTCTCGAAGGTATAAGTGAGATCCTCCCTCCTCAACTGCATGCTGTGATAGTGACATATGTTCGTGATGATTCTAGGCATGGTGATGGGTATGCAAAGATGTGGTGGCATTCCTACAATGGTAACCTTGAGAGGTTCGTAATTTCCTGTTGGTCGTGGGCGTTTATTAGCTGGTGTTTGAGTGCGGGGCATGCGGCCATCGAAGAGTATTTCTTTGGAGTTGTCGTAGGGATTCCATAGACAGAGAGCAAGGTGGCTGCCCGCAATGTGAATTGATGGTGTGCTCATGATTTGGTTGGCTTGGGTGGGTGATGCGGTCCACACTAGGTAATCATGAACATGTATAATAATATTGTCCAACGGCACAATAACCTGACATTTCTCTTCAAGTGCATGTTGTATCAGGAGGCGAGTAATCTGCTCCTGGTTTCCTACTGGTGGGACCCTGAAAATGACTACGACGCCAAGCAAAGTTGGATCTGAAAGGTCGACCTCATGTTCGCGAAATATTGTGATGTTCTCACGGTGGTAATGTGCCATCAGTGTGTTCTCCTGCAAAACAAAGAACAAAAAACTGACAATTAAAAAAATTCAACATCAACTCTACTCAGTGGCGGAGCACGACACAAAATCAAGGGGGAGCACGACACATAAGTGAAATATAGTCGACATTAGAAAAAAAACAATATGTACTATAATACTATTTAAAATATGTAAATAGTCACATATCAAGTGACTATAGTCTGTCAGAAATCTTAACCAAGTTTTGGACTAAAACTATCTAGATATTTAAATAGTTATAATTGGGTCACATTTCATAAAATACAAGTGACCACAAACTATTAACCAAGCCTCTACTGGACGGTGAGGTTACCAAAACCCAATATTTTCTATGGCACGATGGCCAACCATCACACACACACACATGTATATATATCATCTCAGGGACGCGAGGGCCTACCTTGTGCGACGGCAGGGTCGATGGCGCAGCGTGGGGCAGGCTCCAGTAGCACCGGGCAAGGGTCAGGCGACGGACTGGGACGATGGCGGCCTCCTTCTCCTTCTCTTCCCCATCCACCTCTTCCTCCTCCTTCTTCTTTTCCTTCTTCTCCTCCTCCTTGTGGCGGTGCGGGTCCGGTGGAGGAGGGGCGGGCCGCGGCTGTCGGGGCGGCGATGCAGGCGCGGCGGCGGCCGAGGGTGGGAGGGGCGGGGGGCCGGGGAAAGCGATAGGAAAAGGTAGGGGTGGGTGGGAGTATACTATAGGGGTGGATTGGCAGCTTCTATGCCGGGTATTAATTGGAACCGGCAGTGACGTGCCTCCTGCAATGCAACAGGAGTTGATCGAGCTCTTCCTCTTAAAAGTCGTGTCCCTGTCGGTTCTAAGCATGAACCGACAGTGATGTAGTCGAGTTGTTTTTTTAATAAAAGCTGTATACTTTCTCAAATAATAGTTTCGTAAAGCCGACGGTGATAACTCTGCGACATACTCGTAAACGGTTAAGTAATTCTACTCTCGCCTAGGTGCCCCTGGTTCGAAACCCATGGTTCCACCATTTTTTTCTTTTACAACTCATTGTTTTTTATTTTTATATTTGGTATCTATTTATCTTAAATAGCAAATATTATATATTTAAAATATTTGCTAACAAATAAGTTGAAAGTTCAGAACCAAATTTCTTACATATAGGACAATAATTAAACACAAGACGTACAAATTGAAATTAAAACCAAATTAAACTACAACCTTGCAAACCTAGCTAAATAAACACTAATGACTATTAGAACCATTGTCGCTAGGGATCGGGCCATTCACATGGATCCACTCCTGTAGCCATATATTATAGTTGATGTCTTCGATCGTGTATCCCCTCTCAGTATCGATGTACTCCAATGCATGTATGATTGCACTCTCCTGTGCCACGTGAGACACAAAGTTAGCTCGACCGTAGACGTAACCTACTGAAGCATCACTGTCCGTTCGGTTGAACCTTATGCAGAATTGTTTGCCTGCTGCAGTATCTTGGCCAAGGTTCTCAACTCAATCCCAATCGTACCCGAAATAATCCGTGCTTCATTTAGAATTGCCATCAAGCCACATGCAGCATGTGTAAGACCATGGAGCATAAGCTACAAGTGGAGAAATAGAGATAATATTACTTAACAAAGAGCAAATAATATGAACAACTTATTAATTATTGTCAATATAATATATGTTGACTTTACCACATCAAGAGTGTTGTTCATCGCATTCCATTCACCAATTGCCGGGACAGTGTGGCCACTGTAACGCAAAGATAGCTCCTTGTAGTATGAGAAATCAAGCACATTATACCAAACTTGTCGAAGTGACACTAAACAGATTTTGACAACACTGAGCTAGGCGCTCCTCATGGATGCGCTTTGTACCCTACTTCGGTGGATAGTGTGCGAGGGAGGATTTGGGCCATGGCTCCTTCAAGGGATGGTAAACCTAAGGTCACACAGCCAGAGCCGACTATTGGGAACAGGTACCGTGTTCAATTCGAGGAACTCGGCATGGAACCAACTAAGTGATGAACGTAGCCAATCCACTGGAGATATTAACAGCGAAATACAAATGCCATGCAACAATGGTATTAAACTAATTATAATTTGTTGTTAGAACAAAAGACTGTTGGAAAATATTTCATACAATAGCTAGTCAAGGGAAAGGCGGAACGTCCATATCAGGAGCGAATGGCTCATCTCCTGGGTTGTAACCCGGTTGTTGTGGTGGGGGAGGAGGAGGTCCATTGTTCATGAAACCTGATCGATAAAATTTAACCATAAATATATGCAGAAAAATACCACCCAACTAAGTCTGAATATAAATATAGATCGAATGGATATATGTAAGTATATATATCAAATAATAGAGAAGTATGAATAATACCAAAGAAATATTCGGGAGCCATTGACGTAGAGGGAGATAGTGATTTGGCAAGTGAGAATGAAACAAGAAAAATGGAATGGAACTCTGAGTGTTTGGTGTGTGTGTGGGGTGGGGGACATGTTCCTCTATTTATATCGTGGTGGGGGAACATCACTGCCGGTTTTACGAATGGTACGGCAGTGATAACAGACATCACTGCATGAATTCCAATTACCAATCCGGCAGGGAAGATGGCATGCAATTCTCCATGGCACGCCAAGGCTGCGGTTTCGGTATGCATGCGCAATAGGCAGCAAGTTTTGGCTTGCATGCAAGACTGTTGGCGGTCCTTATAGATCATTTTTAACCACCAACTTATGCCTAAAGGGAGAGAAACTATCATACTTTAACACAAAGACATATGCTATTAACAGAGTTCCACTTGTACCCCTATTGTTTATGTTTCTGCAGGATTTATGGTAAAACAAGTGGAAGTGCACAACACCAATTGGAAAGCGTAAAGGAGAAATGTGAATTCAGAGAATGCGCAACCAAGAATAACAAAGAAGCCCACCTTTATTACAAATCTGGGCCCATTCGTAACCATAGGAGGGGTCTAGGCCCAGAGGAGAACCAACCACGCGAAGGCGGTGGCCAAACGGGCCCACCAGGGGACCGACCGGTCCCGGGGGCGGCCGCCCCCTGGTGGGGCCTCCCAGGCCCAGTTTTCTTCTGGCGGTTGTAGGGCGGTTCCCCAAGGATGGTCCCACCTACGATCAACACAAATGGAAAGTGGAAACCGCCCTTTGGAGATCGGTTTGGGTCTTTCCATGCGGAGATGAACCTTTTGCATAGAACCCCCTCCTCTCAAGCTATAAAAGGAGGCCTCCTCTCTACACCTATTGAGTAAAAAAAGGATCAATTGATTCACCAACACAAGAGGTCACAATGTAGAGAGGAAGAGCAAGCTCCATTCCATTAGCTTATAACTAATTAGTATAGGGAGTGAGAGAGGGACAAGAGCTGGAGAAAGAGCGGAGTCGAAGCAGTTCTGCCTCCGGGTGGACGAAGTGCCGGTCTTGTCGGCTCTCGATCCAACTTGTACCTCTACGATCGTCTTGCTACTTGAAGTAAGAAGTTCGTGTTCAACTTTGGTTTGATTCATTAAGCATGTTACTTCCATAAAGCTACTTGTTTGTGGGATCGTTGTTCGTCCTTTGGACGGATGCTCTAGTAAGAGGACTACTGATAGAGACGGATGTTCCTGTATGCCGCTAGAATAGCGCTAATACTGGTATCGGCTGGCAGACCAGCTGCGTCAGTGGGCCTGAAGCAAGCAAGTAGTGGGGAAGTTTCCATCGCTTATATGCGTTTGACCTTAGAAGAACCTCTCTACCCAAGCTATCCCTTCCGTCTCTTCTGAGTAAACTAGTTTAAGAGACTAAGTACAAAGACCGTTCCTCTGGGAAATTACGATACCCTGAATACTTCCGGGTGAAGGCTACAACGGTACTTCCGTGCACTTGCGGACTTTTCTGCTGATGCTAAGAAGCGCCAACAAAGACCAATAAATGCTAATCACATGCATGCAGCTCACTGATGAGTTGAAATTTTTATGAATATACTGTATTTGTTATCTTGGTGATTGAAATTTAATTTTACACCTTCAATACATGTATAGATAATGGATCATAGAGAGGTTTCAACATAAGGAATTTTTTATTTAGATAGAGTACATGAATACAACAAGACAGAAGAAATATAAATCATAAAAATAAATTGCATACATATACGATAAGAAAGACCTTACACTAAAATTATATATACGATAACAAAAACCTATTTTTGTACAAGTCAATGTTATGATCCGTGGGTGTCAACACATTAAAATTTAACCACCTCAGTAGCATGCTTCTAGCATCTAATGCAAAGAAGTCCCGAGGTAGTCTCTAGCTTTGCCCGGTTGGAGATGATCAGGGAGGCGCGGCAAAGAACTCATGCATGAGTGCACCTCCTGAACCTTTTTCTTGGTCTGGGTGCCGTGTCGGCGGGGAGAAAGAACCCTTTCCTTCTCCCGAGGAAACCGTTGCATATGGACCTACAAGCACAGTCCAGAGCACAGTCCTCGTCGACGAACACAGCACCAACACCACCCAAGGAGACCCCAACATTCTTGGGATAGCTGGCTTCATCAGTAGCATCCTTCTAGCACCATGAACCCTGAACCCTAACCCCTAATCCGAATCCTAACCATATCTGTATGTGGAGGGCTTTCTCCCACAGAGAGGCCATGATGTGGAAAATAGCAAGCACACAACCAACTTAACTGGAGGAGCAAGCGGCAATGAAGTGTGAAAATAAACACAAGTACTAGCAATGCAGGCCCTCCCTTGATGGTCACCATATTTATAGGCGAGCTGTGTCGTGGTAGGTGGTAGCAGTTCTCGTGAGAATTAAAA
The DNA here is from genome assembly GCA_038502445.1 of Eremochloa ophiuroides. Classification (NCBI taxonomy): domain Eukaryota; kingdom Viridiplantae; phylum Streptophyta; class Magnoliopsida; order Poales; family Poaceae; genus Eremochloa; species Eremochloa ophiuroides. Next base: position 33,294,663 of record JAHLJS010000009.1, read on the forward strand.
AAGGGGGGAAACTATCACTACCGGGTCCAACAAAAAACCGACACAGATTACCAGCATTTGTGCCAGTTCTGAGTTGGAGCCGGCAGTGATGTGCAACGCAACAATAAACTCAGCTTTTTTCTCTCTTAAAAGCAGTGTCACTGTCGGTTCTAAACATGTGAACCGACAGTGACGTAGTCGAGCTGTATACTTCTCACATAATAGTCAGTAATTATCAAATAATTATCACACGTAGTCAGTAATTAGACCATTATTCTTATCAAAAAATAGTTTACTATTTGCATAACGAATAATTTAATTATAATTTAATTATCCTAAGGTGAAGTGTGGCAAAATGCGGCTAGCAACCAAACACAACACATATATTGGTAACAACAAAGTACTAGGTAGGATTCATTAGCAGAATTCTTCTAACTTGTCTTTTTCGGAGGAACGATGATGGCCTCATCGTGATCATGCCATACGTAAGCAGGTTCGTCCCCCTCTTTAAGGATCTGTAGGGTTATGTTTGCCCCGACTGGAGGCATTTCATGATATCCCATGTATTCTTCTTCATCCATCACTCCTTCGATACCGACAATCTTTCTTTTCCCTTCCATGACTACCTTTAACCTTCCTTTGTCTTGTTGTCACTCACAGAGAAAACTTGCATAACATCTTTTGCAAGGACGAAGGGGTCGTCCCTGTTTGCGGTTTTTGTGAGATCAACAGTAGTATACCCTCTGGCTCATTGGTTACTGCCTCGAGCCGGACCCATTGACAGAAAAAAAGAGCGGGCTTCAATTGACCGTAGTCTAACTCCCATATCTCCTCTATGAAACCATAGTACGTATTATGCATGTTGCCTGCTTCGTCTTGGGCATCGAATCGAACACCACTATTCTGGTACGTGCTCTTTCCATCTTGCTTTATTGTGTAAAATATAAATCCATTGATTTCATACCCCTGATATTTAAGCAACGTACTTGTAGGTCCTCTGGCTAAGACGTCCAATTGAGAAGTGGACGTGGACGTTGACGTTGTTCCAACAAATCGGCAACGCAACTAGTCCACAAATTCGGTCTTATGTTTTTTGTCAAGCCAAATCGGCGTCCTCCCCGGGTTAGAATCTTGTAGCTCTTGCCTGTGCTCGTCAATGTACGGCATCACATATTGGGCTTGTTGGAGAATAGCAAATTGTGCATGTCGGAAACAAATGGGGTCATCTACTCTGTTACATGTCTCACCGATCGTTCCTTTGCCCCCTAGTCTCCCTTCGTGATGAGATTGGGGAAGTCCAATCCTATCGATATCCATATAATATGTACAGAACTCGATGGCCTCCTCCTTCTACCATGCCCCCTTCCGGTCTGTATTTGTTCCGAACATACCTCTGAAAAACTTTCATCAACCTTTCGAATTGGAACATCTGATGCAGGTACATTGGGCCAAGAGCTTTAATTTGATCAACTAGGGACGAGCAGATGCACTGAGATATCAAAGAAGGTCGGTGGGAAATGCATCTAAAGCCTACAGAGAGTGTCGACAATGTCCTCCTGAAGCTTATCCAGCTTGGACACATCAATGACCTTTCGCGAGATCGCGTTGAAGAATGAGCATAACTTTATGATTGGGTCCCGAACCTTTGGCGGCAGGATACCACGCAGAGCAACAGGGAGCAACTGAGTCATAATGACATGGCAATCATGGGCCTTCATACAACCGTAGTTAAACTTGCATTCTTTCATGTTAACTAGCTAGCTCGGTCTCGCAGAATAGCCCGTTGGGACTTTGAGTTCATCTAAGAAGGAAATAAGCGTATCCTTTTCTGCCTTCTTCAAAGTCCATGAAGCAATGAGAAGTTTTAGGTGGCCATTTTCTTATAGGACGGGATGCAGCTCCGGCCTCAGTCCCAACAATTGCATGTCCTTGCGTGTGTTTAGTGTATCCTTCTCTGTCCCTCAAGTGTTCATCAAGGTGTTAAGCAAGTTGGAGGACACATTTTTAGTAATGTGCATGGGATCAAGACAGTGGCGCATGCTCAGCAGTGGCCAGTAAGGTAGTTTCCAAAAAATAGATTTTTTTCTTCCAGATACTATCTTCAAGAGCTGCTATTGCCCCATCCCCATTCCCAAGTCTAAAGTTGATAGTGCTTATTTCTTTAAGTATCTGTTTCCCATCTCGATATGTTGGAGGCGGACGCATCTCAACTTTCCCATTGAAATCAGTCTTGTTCCTTCAGTAAGGGTGATTCCTTCGTAGGAATCTACGGTGTGCCATATAAACCATCTTACGATTATTCTTTAGATGTACGGCAGTTGTCTCGTCCAAGCACTCGACACGCCCGTAGTACCCTTTTGTCTTCTCTCCAGACAGGTTACCTCGCCCTGGCAGGTCGGTGATTGTACCGATAAGTACTGCCCTGATCGTTACGTGTTCCTTTTTGTACTCATCCAAAACATCCTTCACACCCGTCTCGAACATCTGTACTAGTTCATCGATCACTAGTTCCAGGAACGTATCGATGTCATTCCCAGTCTGTCTCAGCACTTGGATCAGCAGTGGCATTTGGATGAACAAGCGCTTCATACAAACCCAAGGTGGATGGTTGTATATACAGAGCATCACTGGCTAGGTGCTGTGTTTGCTTCTCACCTGATCGAAAGGATTCATCCCATCTGTGCTCAAAGCAAACCAAAGGCGCCTTACCTCTCCTCTGATTTTGTCATAGCACATAGTATTGATAGTCCTCCAATCCTTTCCTTCGGCGGGGTGCCGCGATAATCTATCCTTTTTGCGCTCTTCACCATGCCAGCGCAACAGCTTGGCTGACTTTTCACATGCAAACAACCTGTGCACCCGAGGAGCTATAGGGAAATACCAAACTACCTTTGCTGGCCCTCCTCTGGTCTTGGTACCCTTAGTTGATGGCCCTTCCTTGTATCCTGGAGCTTTGCACACGGGACACTTGTCCAACTTTTCGTAGTTCTCTCCACGGTACAATATGCAATCGTTGGTACAAGCGTGGATTTTCTCAACCTCTAGACCTAGTGGGCAGATCATTTTCTTGGCCCTGTATATATTTTCTGCCAATTCATTTTTCGCTGGTAGCAGTTTTCTTATTTTTGCTAGCAAGTTATCGAAGCCTTGATCGCTCAACCCGTTCGTGGATTTGAACTCTAATAGCATGATATTGGCTTCGAGTTTGGATATCGGACAATTCTCATAGAGTGGTATCTTGGCATCTTTTCTCATTGCCTCTAGCTTTTTGAACTGTTTTTCACTGAGGCATCCGTGCTCTGCATTATTTATCATCTGAGAAATCGCATCATCATGAACAACATCGTTAGCTAACGTATTCGCGAACACAGGAGGAACGAATTGCTCGTTCCTAACAGCAGCCACATTGTCACCACCTTCTGCCATGTTGACATCATTTAGTGCGATGTTGACATCATCAATGTTTTCTAGCAGCACAGTGCCACCAACAACCTCTCCATGCTTAGTCCATAACATATAGTTTGGCATGAAACCTCTGCGAATCAAGTGCAATCGTATAGGCTCAACATTTGTCAATTTCCTGATATTCTAGCAATCTACGCATGGGCAGAAAATTGGCTCTCCATCCCCAGCATCAGCTTTGGCAACGGTGAGAAAATCACAGACGCCACTCAAGTAGGCATCGTGCGTTCGCGTGGAACCATACATCCACCCTCGATCCATTTGTATATATACAAAAATAATATTTAGAATTTAATCGCCAAACAAAAAATGGACAGAGCAATTATAGATAAATTAATTGAACTTATTGGTCCTTCATGAATAACAATTGTAGCTCAAAAATGTTACTAATTATTGGAACACTTAAATTATTAGTGAGCTATATCATCAAATCCACCGTGCATGTAATGAGCAACCAAATTCAATTGGTACATAGAAACCGACCTTATTTAGGAAAGTGCTTGATGTCTACAATGGAAAGTTCCTTCCTCAAAACCAATTGAAAAGCGCTTGATGTCTACAATGGAAATTAACAAACCACAAGAATCATGAAATAAAATAAGCAAGTCATCATAACAGCACTACTTAAGCAACAAAATCAATGTAGGTAATGCATTCTTAGTTGCTCCTAACCTTAGAGCAAAGTAGGTCATGCCAATGCCTGCAAATCCCATGTGCTTCACGACGAAGAGCGGCCACAATAATGGAGGAGTGAAGCACGCGCGAGCCCTCCCTGGCTGTGTGCTCTGAACTGGAGAGTGAGGGGAGCTCGTATATGTAGGACCAAAGATCACTGGCGGTTTGTAATACAACCCGACAGTAGGCTAAAAAAATGGGCAGAGTAATTACAGAGAAATTAATAGAAATTATTGGTCCCTCACGAATATCAATTGTAGTTCGAAAATATGACTAATTATTGGAACACTTAAATTATTAGTGAGCTATATCATCAAATCCACTGTGCATGTAATGAGCAGCCAAATTCAATTGGTACATAGAAACCGACCTTTAGGAAAGTGCTTGATGTCTACAATGAAAAGTTCCTTCCTCAAAATTAATTGGAAAGTGCTTGATGTCTACAATGAAAAGTGCCTTCCTCAAAACCAATTGGAAAGTGCTTGATGTCTACAATGGAAATTAACAAACCACAAGAATCATGAAATAAAATAAGCAAGCCATCATAACAACACTACTTAAGCAACAAAATCAATGTAGGTAATGCATTCTTAGTTGCTCCTAACCTTAGAGCAAATTAGGTCATGCTGATGCTTGCAAATCCCATGTGCTTCACGAAATGGAGGAGTGAAGCACGCGCGAGTCCTCCCTGGCTGTGTGCTCTAAACTAGAGAGTGAGGGGAGCTCGTATATGTAGGACCAGAGATCACTGGCGGTTTGTACTACAACCCGACAGTAGGCTAAAAAAATGGGCAGAGTAATTACAGAGAAATTAATAGAAATTATTGGTCCTTCATGAATATCAATTGTAGTTCGAAAATGTGACTAATTATTGGAACACTTAAATTATTAGTGAGCTATATCATCAAATCCACTGTGCATGTAATGAGCAACCAAATTCAATTGGTACATAGAAACCGACCTTTAGGAAAGTGCTTGATATCTACAATGGAAAGTTCCTTCCTCAAAATTAATTGGAAAGTGCTTGACGTCTACAATGGAAAGTGCCTTCCTCAAAACCAATTGGAAAGTGCTTGATGTCTACAATGGAAATTAACAAACCACAAGAATCATGAAATAAAATAAGCAAGCCATCATAACAACACTACTTAAGCAACAAAATCAATGTAGGTAATGCATTCTTAGTTGCTCCTAACCTTAGAGCAAAGTAGGTCATGTCGATGCTTGTAAATCCCATGTGCTTCACGGCGAAGAGCGGCCGCAACAATGGAGTGAAGCATGCGCGAGCCCCCCCCCCCAGCTATGTGCTCTGAACTTGGGAGTGAGGGGAGCTCGTATATATAGGACCAAAGATCACAGGCGGTTTGTAATACAACCCGACAGTAGGCTACAAAAAATGGGCAGAGTAATTACAGAGAAATTAATAGAAATTATTGGTCCTTCATGAATATCAATTGTAGTTCAAAAATGTGACTATTATTGGAACACTTAAATTATTAGTGAGCTATATCATCAAATCCACTGTGCATGTAATGAGCAACCAAATTCAATTGGTACATAGAAACCGACCTTTAGGAAAGTGCTTGATATCTACAATGGAAAGTTCCTTCCTCAAAATTAATTGGAAAGTGCTTGACGTCTACAATGGAAAGTGCCTTCCTCAAAACCAATTGGAAAGTGCTTGATGTCTACAATGGAAATTAACAAACCACAAGAATCATGAAATAAAATAAGCAAGCCATCATAACAACACTACTTAAGCAACAAAATCAATGTAGGTAATGCATTCTTAGTTGCTCCTAACCTTAGAGCAAAGTAGGTCATGCCGATGCTTGCAAATCCCATGTGCTTCACGGCGAAGAGCGGCCGCAACAATGGAGGAGTGAAGCATGCGCGAGCGCCCCCCCCCCCCCAGCTGTGTGCTCTGAACTTGGGAGTGAGGGAAGCTCGTATATATAGGACCAAAGATCACAGGCGGTTTGTAATACAACCCGACAGTAGGCTACAAAAAATGGGCAGAGTAATTACAGAGAAATTAATAGAAATTATTGGTCCTTCATGAATATCAATTGTAGTTCAAAAATGTGACTATTATTGGAACACTTAAATTATTAGTGAGCTATATCATCAAATCCACTGTGCATGTAATGAGCAACCAAATTCAATTGGTACATAGAAACTGACCTTTAGAAAAGTGCTTGATGTCTACAATGGAATGTTCCTTCCTCCAAATGAATTGCAAAGTGCTTGATGTCTACAATGAAAAGTGCCTTCCTCAAAATGAATTGGAAAGTGCTTGATGTCTACAATAGAAATTAACAAACCACAGGAATCATGAAATAAAATAAGCAAGGCATCATAACAACACTACTTAGGCAACAAAATCAATGTAGTTAATGCATTGTTAGTTGCTCCTAACATTAAAGCAAAGTAGGTCATGCCGATGCTTGCAAATCCAAGTGCTTCACGGCGAAGAGCGGCCGCAGCAATGGAGGAGTGAAGCACGCGCGAGCCCTCCCTGGCTGTGTGCTCTGAACTGGAGAGTGAGGGGAGCTCGTATATGTAGGACCACAGATCACTGGCGGTTTGTAAAATTGGCCCGACATGGAAGCCCAGCACTAACGGTTGGCGAAACGGGCCTGCAGTGAATTAACCTATCACTGTCGGATCGTAAACCCAACTGGCACTGATAGGAAGCTTCACTGCCGGGTCAAAAAACCAATCGGCACTAATAGGTGCCTTCAATACCGGCGCGCGCAGCCGGCAGTATTAACTGTTAGGCAGTTCTTTGGAATTCGAAGCGCTTCTTTGGAATTCCAAGCGTCGATCGTGGGAATGCATCGCCGGCGGTTCCTTGGAACTAAAGAGTCGTGAGTCACCACTATTTATACACGTCCTCCTGATCATGGCCCAATCTGTGCTATCATCTCTATCATCTTCCTCATCGTCTCTCTCTCGACCTCTACCCCATCGAAGATCATCACCATGGCGGAGCCCTCTGCGAAGCGCGCGAGGGTGGAGGAGGAGGTGACCAGGGCGGAGGAGGAGGTCTAGAGGGCGGCAGCGGAACCTCCGACTCATCCGACTTCTCCGACTCCAACGAGGAGGCGCCGCCACCGCCGCCGCGAGGCCCCCTCGACGAGCTTGCCGGCAGGCTGACGGCGGCGGGCGACGACCCCCAGGCTCAGCTTAAGGTGGAGCAGGCCTTCACCTTCGACCGTCTGGCGGCCGCCTTCGGCAAGCTCAACGAGCTCGCCGGCGCATTGGCCTTCCCACGGTCAATAACCCCTTGGCCAAAAAGCCCAACTTCTACGCCTTCCTCCTCAATCAGTTGGCCGATATCCTCAGTGAGGGAGTACTAGCCAAGATCAAGGGCAAGGACAAGAAGGGCGATGGCGCCAAGAAGGACTAGGCGGCCTTGTTTTTTTATTTTCAGTATTATATTTTTATGTTTTAATATATACCTATCTATGTTTTATTATTTCTATGTTTAATATTTATATAGTACCAACTATCTTAATTATGTTCGCCGATGTCTTGCTTGATGATTACCGTGAGTTTTTTATCACTGATGATTACCGCGATTTGGTATTGATTGATTTATTCATTAACCGATCGATAGTGCATTTGCCATGCTAACGCTACGGTAAACACAAAACCAGATAAAATTTTAAAAAAATCAACAATCACATTCACTAAGACTCATGTGTCTTATTACGATCTAGGGATTGAACCAGTAAGATGCCAAACCATTATGTACTAGGGATTGAACTAGTTAGTGACTTAGATACCAAACCAAGTTAAGGGATTCAACCTTGTCGCAAAAAAAAAAAAAGTTAAGGGATTGAACCGCCATGAATCTATAGCAGCTATGATCACTGGCAGGTCGGAACACAAACCGGCAGTGATAATGCAACATGCCGGGCGGAAAAATAGGCCGACAGTAATAAAGCCTTATCAATGCCGGCTTGTAACATCAACCAGCACTGATAGGTCAACACACAATTACCGTCGGTTCATGTTACGCTTCGGCAGTGATAAGTTTCTTCTCTGCCGGTTCTTTAGCAGCCATAGTCATTTCCTGATTTTGAAGTCCAGAACCGGCAGTGAAGAGTCATCAGTGGCGGTTCAATAGAATCCGGCACTGATGGGCCGGCACGGATGTACAAATCTGTAGTAGTGGTCGTTTGTTGCAGTACCGTTAACAATAGCTCTCCAAACTCAGGAGGTACAAAGCCAACAAGGCCAGGTTGAACAGCTCGATGTTCCTGAATGCCACCAGAATGCCACCAGAAGTCGCGAAGAAAAGGCTCTGTCAATATGCTTGCATAATTGCATATATAGGCACATCAGCTCCACGACCATCAAAACCAAGCTCAGGCACCTTGATAACGATAAAGTTGGCTTTGACGGGCCAATAGTCCCGCTTGCTCCATTCGTATCTAGGCCAGGCCTCCAAGCTCCAAGCCCAGCGAGCTACTCCCAGTCCAGTATATAGTCTTCTAACCACTCTCATCAAATCAAGATTCAAGAGTAAGAAAAAAAGGGACAAGCTTCGAGTGCTTCGTCATTAGATGCACACATACGAGACCTTTTGATAAGGCATGCATGCCCATGCATGCAAGCTGGTTATCATGCATGGTCATATGGGGCATGTGGGACAGTGGGGTCCTGTACATACGTAGGCCCTGTTTAGATCTACTGTAAATTACAATTGCAACTAGTCACATCAATATTGTGGTACATGCATGGAACATTAAATGTAGATGAAATATTTGTATATTTATACTTTTTGCATGTACATCACGAGACGAATCTTTTAAACTTACGTGGGCCATGATTGGACAAAAATTGTCAAATACAAACAAACATGCTACAGTGCAGAATTGCAACTGCAACTCGGATCTAAACACAGCCGTACTTATCCCGTTCAGTGCACATGCATAGTATACACACATTTTCGAAAGAGAGGATGTCACTTGCTAGCTGGTGCAAATATATATACATATATAGTAGTACTCATGCATGGGCCATGCACACACAAGCATCTTTTGCCTAGCTCCGCTTTTGTGTACGAGCATACTGCATACGCACGGTCAGTGAAAATGATGCATCGTCTCTTATGAAAATGAGACGCACTTTACGCCATTTTTCCATGCATGCAGTGATGACCTATGATGCGTCAGGGCGTAGTGGGGAATGGTGTGATGTCCCTCGCTGTGTGCCTCTTTCGTTTGCCTCTTCGTTTTTTCGGATACGTACGTAGACACATGACCGAACTAAATAAAAACAAATCCAAAAGGTATATACAGGAGAATATATAATACACTACGTCAGATCCAGAAATACACTGCCGGTTCAAACATTCCTTCACTATCGGATTTTGAACCGGTACAAATAAAACAACACAGATGAGGGTTGATATCACTAACGGTATACAAAACTAACAATGTTGTGCAAGAGTCACCGTCGGTTCATAACACTTGGGGCAAACATCCAAGTCTTTATATTTGCCTCCACGATACACGGCTTATTCTTTTGGCTGAAAATAAGCTGTTGATTTCAGCTCGTGCTGATTTTTTTTTAGAGAAAAATACTGTTTCGTGGCTGAAAATAAACGCTGATCGGTCAAAAGAACAAGATGACAATATGCAATCAATGGAACACACATGGATTTTTTTAATGTCGAGGCCAATTGGGCACATCATTTTCTTGGCTAGGTATGTCTTTTCTGGCAACTAGTTAGGGTCTAGGAGCAGTTTTCTCAACATACCTAACAATTTATCAAAGCCTTTATCACTCAATCCATTCATTGATTTGAACTCTAATAGCATGATGTCGGCTTCTGGTTTGCTCACTGGGCAACCCCGATACAATGGTGCTTTACCATCCTTCCTCATGATCTCCAACTTTTTCAATTGTCTATGACTAAGGCATTCTCTACCTAACGTAGCATTTGAGAAATGCCTTGTTTTCCTCACCGTTGTCAGCTGACGTGTTGGTAAGACATCATTAACGGTAGCCATAAGTTGTGTCTTGTGTGAGGACACTGATTTCAATCGTTAGGAATGGCCTCATGTAGGGCTACATTAGGCATGGCCACATCATCATTATTTTCTTAGGAAACATTCTCACCAACCTCACCATGCATACTCTATATCTTGTAGCCTCTCATAAACCCCACAGTAATCAAGTGCATTCATATAGACTCAAGGTTACGTCATTTTCTTTGATTTTTATAGTCTTTGTATGGACAGAATACAAGCTTTTCATCATCGATAGGGATGAAAACGGATCGGATACGAACGTATATCATTGATATATCATATTTGTTTTTATATTTCTACTCGGATTCGGATTCACTACTACAAAAAATTTAACCGTGGCGGTTAAAAAGGCTTAATCATGGCGGTTATCTCAACCGCCTCGGACCTAAGGTCACGGTTAATCGTGGCCTTAACCGAGGCGGTTAGGAAACCGCCTCGGTTAATCGTATTAACCGAGGCGGTTGTTTTAAGATAACCGCCACAAATAAACAAATTAACCGATGCGGTTATCTTAAAACAACCGCCACTTTTAATGGATTAACAATGGTTGTTATCTTAAAACCCATGCTCTCATCTTTTCTTAGGTTATAGCTCGCACCCGGAAGGTCCACTTTATTTCTGGCTTGTGACGCCGTCGGGTGGATTTCGTGCCTGATGTCATGGTTCACAAGATCCAGACGTGACTTGAGACCATCTTTCGTCTTAGTCTTGATGTCAAGCAGGACCCCGATCATGCTCTCGAAGACATTCTTCTCCAGGTGCATGCAGTCAATTGCATGGGATGTATCTAACTCCTTGCAGTATGATAGGTACTTGAAGAAACACGACTGCTTCTTGAATGGAACGGGGGTCGGGGCAGGCTCTGCCTCTTCCTCTTCTGCATCCCGCTTCCTCTTCTTCCTCCGCTTCTTCGGCCCATCTTCCTCCTCTTTCTTCTTCTTCCCAAACTTGACATTGATCCCCTGCACCATGTCAAATACTTTTTGCCCGTACCCTGACCTATCCAGCGTGTCAATTTCAAGCTCATCACTGTTGTCGAAGTACATATTTATCGACGGATTCCTGTACCTGTGCTTCTTGGGGAGGAATCGCCTATACCTCATATACACCATCTTCTTCGATGAACTAAGGTAAGTGTAGCAGGTGCCATCAATGCAAACTACGCAACCGCTCTTCCGTTTAATCTGCCCCGATAGTGAAAAAAGACCAGGGTAATCAGTGATGGTGACAAAGATGATGGCATATAGAGTGAACTCCTTCTTATCGGACGCATCCATCATGTCGACCTCTTTCTCCGATAGTGTCTGCATGACCTCCATCAAGGGCTCCAAGAACGCGTCTATATCATTGCCGGGCTGCTTCGGGCCTGAAATAAGCATGGTGAGTAGAAGGTACCTGCGCTTCTGACATAGGTGTGGAGGTAGGTTGTAGATGGTGAGGGTGACCGGCCACGTGCTGTGTGTGCTGCTGAGGTCGCCAAAGGGATTCATCCCGTCGGTACTCAGTGCGAACCTGACGTTCCTAGGCTCGTCCCCAAACTTTGTGAACTTGGCGTCAAAATGCTTCCACTGCTTGCCATCGGACGGATGCCACAGCTTGCCATCACCCTTCACACGTTCAGGAGATGCATGCCAGGACATAAGTTTGGCATCCTCTGCATTCCCGAGTAGTGCACGCAACCTGTCGGGTACTAAAGTATGGGGTACCCACCTTCGATGCGAAAACATACATTCCCAACACGGCCTGGCCCAGGTAAGGCCAACGGAAGCCCATGAAGGCCGCGCCTATGGAGGCCCATGATGATGCATCAACGCAAACCTACCCTCGGGGAAGCGGCACCCTCGGGAGCCAATTCTCCGATTCGCCCGAGCCTCTCCGAGAGAGCTCAGGAAAGCAGCACCCTCGGGCACCAATTCTCCGATTCGCCAGAGCTTCACCATCCCTCTCAAGTGCAATCTTTCTTTCAAAGGCATCCTGAAATGACCTCGATTTCCGCGAAGGGAAATCCACAGGCTCGAATTGTAATTCAACAGATTGCTTGGGACAATCCATGAAATTACCCGTATCTCAGTTGACACCAGGATCCATACAACGGTATTTAAGTCTTACATAAACACTTATTACATCGCCACACTGGCGGAATCAACATTCAGAGAAGCTTTAGAAGATGCGAAAATGTTTCATCCTTCACGGCCAACTTGAGTGTAGCACGTGACCCTATTCTTCGCCATCGTCTTCCTCGAAGTCGTACTCATTCTCGTCACCTGACAGCAAATTTATCAGTACGATTTGTACTGGCCACGGAGCCCACCTATGCAGCATTTGCTTTGTGGAAAGTGGATGCAAGGCTATACAAGCAGACCTATAGGCTGAGGTTTCCTATGTAGCTGTAATCAATGTTTAATTAGTCAAGTTTTATCTCCAGTTAACACCATCATCCCTTTTCCCATCACCACATCTCACTTACCCACACCTCGCTCTCATTCGACAGGCCCAACTCCCTCTCGGGCCTATCTCAGCGGCACACTACCACAACGGGTACACTGCCGGAAAATGTCATCTAGGGGGAGAAGAGAACACTCACTACACTAGTAGAAGCTTCACAGGAAAGGTCCATAGCCAACAGGTTGGCATATGTATCGATCGATCAACCGTACACTCTGCAGAGGTTTCACTACCCACAAGATTAGCCATCATAGGTGTTGCGCAAACACCTAGACAGAATTCCGGGTGCTTGCTTGCCTAGGTCGATGGCACCCTACCACTCAGCCCTGGGATATTCCGGATCCTACACCGTTATGCTGAGACTGGGAGACACAGTACCGGGCCCATCCAGTGGTACTACGCATCTAGAACGGAACGGGAACCCATCGACCGTCTCCGCCCACCCCTATCACCTCTCAACCTAGCAGTAGTGGCACCGTCCTACCAAGTAATCCAGCCGTCTCCCGCCCATCAGAAGCGAGTGAGTAGAAAAGGATTCCCATGAACCTGAAACTAGTCCGTCCTAGGTTTGACCAAGCAGGCATCTTCACTTAGGGGATACTCTCCCCGTGCCATCACAGCACCTCCGTCCACGGGCTTCAAACCACCAAGGCTATCCCACCCGGAACCTCCTCAACAACTTTACCCGCCACAGGTATCTCGCTTGGGGATGCCCAGGTTGCACCCCCGGCATGACTTGCCCCATGGGCTTGTCTCACATCCCACCTGGTCGACATCAACCCTTACCACGCACCCAAGACGCACGCAGCACTCTCTCCCAGTGGTTATAATCAGTTATACACCGTCCCAATTCCACCACATAGCATATAGCAAGTAGAAAGTAGTGAAAGAGTAACAGTAAATTAAGCAGCAGCTAACCTAGCAGCGGATAGCAGGGTATAGTCTTATCAAGGCAGGGAATTCAAATATACTACCATGCAACCAATCCATACATAATCATAAAGCAATAGCAGTAATGTCATTTGCAATGCGTAAATAGGATCTAAGGATTTGGTGGGACGTGGCACCTTCGTAGTCGTCTCCTAGCTCCTGAAGGTACTCGTGGTCGTCTTCCTTAGTCAGATCCTCCTCCGGCTCTGAAATCGAACACGAAATAGTCACGTCAGCGACTCCTGTAGAGTATTTCAGAAAAATCCAATAAAATAAAGAGCCAAATGCACACAAACGTAGTCTTAGATTGTAGATCTCATTTTTCTGAGAATTTTGATACATGGTGCGCAATTTTTGGACATCGTATGAATAAGTTATGAATTTCCGAAGATTATCCTATTTTCTGAAAATGGAAAATGGTCAATTAATCAGGGGCAGCTCGGGATTGGTCCACGTGGCGCGCGGGTCCGGTAGTGCGGCATGTGGCACCTCATCAGAACACAGACCCGATGGTCACCCACCAGGTGTTCGATGCTGGTTCCCAGAGAGTCGTCGGCGTCGGCGTAGCTCGGCGGTTGGTCGGGCGAGCTCGACGTTGGTCGGGGGTGGTTCTCAGAGGTCGGGGGTGGTTCTCAGAGGTCGGGGGGCGTCGGCGGAGCTCGGCGGAGCTCGGCGTAGCTCGGCGTAGCTCGGCGTTGCTCGGGCGAATCGGAGATTCGGGGCGCCGAGGGTGCCGCTCTCCCGGGGAGGCTCGGGCAAATCGGAGATTTGGTGCGCCGAGGGTGCCGCTCTCCCGAGCTCTCCCGGGGAGGCTCAGGCGAATCGGACATTTGGGCGCCGAGGGTGCCGCTCTCCCGAGCTCTCCCGGGGAGGCTCGGGCGAATCGGAATTTTGGTGCGCCGAGGGTGCTGCTCTCCCGGGGAGGCTCGGGCGAATCGGAGATTTGGTGCGCCGAGGGTGCCGCTCTCCCGGGGAGGCTCGGGCGAATCGGAATTTTGGGCGCCGAGGGTGCCGCCCTCCCGAGGGTTGGCTGTCATTAGTGAAATGATGTCGTGGGCCTCCTTCTCTCCCACGGCATACGGCGGTTCTCCGACGAGGCGGAGGCGCACGTAGCCAAGGCGACAGACATGATTCGGGGCTCGGCTATCTACGCGGTGGTGCCGAGGCAGACTTGGCGAACCTCGTCGGCCTTTCTCCGCAGCGCGAGGCGATCGGGGGTACTCGGAACGGATTTTAGGCGAGGCGGAACGTGTCGGCGGCGATCACGTTTCCCCGAGAATGCACCTCTCGGTGTTCCGGGCTATGGAGGTTCGATCTTCCGCAACTAAGCTTGTCTGAGGTGGTCGGTGAGTTGGTGGTCACGCTAACGGGTCGCGTCGGCGGTTTCACGGCTTGTGCGCAGGAACGCCGTCGAGGTGGCGGTGCTCCGAGCACATGTGACGGCGTTGCCCGTCGGAAGTGGCCTGGCGTCCATAGCCGATGTCCAGTGGTTTGATGGCCGGTCTTGTGCGCGTGTTGTGCGAAGTGTTCAGGGGCCGAAAACAGCCCACGGCCTACACGCTCGTAATGCCGAGCGCCATGACTGGTAGCACGGCGAGATCGTATGAGGTGCATGAAGCAGGTGATCTTCCTGAGCTGGTAAAGGCTTGTGCCTGCGCGTCCCGTGGATGGAACGCCATGGCAAAAACAGGGCGAGGTTCGGATATGGCGTGCGGTGGCTCACCGTGGTGTCGGTGAAGCTAGGATGGCGGTGCTGTGGCGAGTCGGAGCCGTGCAGAGCGATCGCAGTGCCGTGCCGCTCCTCATCCGCAGCTCGGGCTTCTCCTCCGTGTCCGGCTCCGGCGTGCTCCGCGGCGGCGGCGCTCCGGCAGCTTCTCCTCCTCTGCTCCGCCCTTCTCCTACGCTCTCTCTCTCTCTCTCGGTGTGGTGCAGTGTGCCGGTCTGTGCCGCGGTGGCGGCGAGGGGAAATGAGGGTAGGGCTTCGGGGTGAGCTCCTTTTTATAGGCGAGCTTGGCCAGCTCCAATGGCGAACGGTCCTGATCGCGCTCGACCGATCGAAGGGCCGTGGCTCGAGTGGATCTAGGGCTCCGGATGGGCGTGGGTTCGCTTGGCGGCCAAGGAAGGAGGGGACAGGAGGGGGACAGCGGGGTCAGGGCCTCTGCCATGCGTGGCGCTGTCGGTCACGCCATTTGCGTGACCCGGTGGCGTCGTCTTCGTGTGGAAGAGAAACAGGGGAAAAGAAAGAGTGACTGACAAGCGGGTCCCGGTTGGCAGCGACTGCGAAAGGCGCTGCGCGCGCGTGGTGGTTTGGCTGCAAGATGGGCCGGTTCGGAGTGACGCGCGCGCGGGTGTGATAAAGAGGAGACGGGCCGGCTGGCTGGGCCGAATCTGCTCTTCCTCTTTCTCTCTTCTTCTTTTTCTTTTTCTTTTTCTATTTACACTTAAGTGTATAAATACATATATTACCCATTTTAAATATTGAGTAAATACAAACATAAATTGCAATAAATCCCAAATGTGATGCATAAGTTATTATTCTATGTGAATGGAATTAAAATGCAAGCTATACTCCTTTATTACCAAATTCATAATGAAACCTATATGCTTGCACAAGAAAAATGGGTTTTCATAATAAATAAATGAAAAATTTTAATTGGTTGGGATTTTTAGGTTGTGTGGATTTTTAGGTTTGTTACAGTCCTCCCCCCTTATTAGGATCTCGACCTCGAGATTCAGAGATAACGTACCCATCGAAGAGGTAAGGAAACATAATCCGCAAGTACGATTCTTTCTCCCACGTAACTTCCCTTTCAGTGTGATTGCTCCACTGTACCTTGCACATTGGAATTGTCTTGTTTCGCGTCTCTTTGGTATCCCGTGCCAAGATCTTGATCGGATGTTCCATGTATTCAAGTGTGTCTTGCAGGTCTAATGCATCCGTAGGAACTTGCTCCTCGGGAAGCTTCAGACACTTCCTTAATTGCGAGACATGGAACACGGGGTGTACTCCAGATAATTCCTCCGGTAGTTCCAGCTTGTAAGCAAGCTTTCCAACCCTTTTACAGATCTTGTATGGCCCAACATATCTTGGTGCCAATTTCACTTTTACGTGGAATCTGACAGTGCCACGAAGCGGAGATACCTTGAGGTAGACATAATCCCCAACCTTGAACTCAAGCTCTCTACGTCTTCTATCTGCATAGCTCTTTTGCCTAGTTTGTGCAATGCTCAAATTCTCTCTTACTTGGGCAACACCTTCTTCTGCTTCCACAATCTTAGCAGGACCGAAGAATGTCCTTTCACCTAGTTCTGACCACATTAGCGGGGTTCTGCACGGTCTTCCATACAACGCTTCAAACGGAGACATCTTAATGCTTGTATGATAACTGTTGTTGTATGAGAACTCGGCGTGGGGTAGACAGCTCTCCCATCCTTCCTTGTATCTCAATACGCAAGCACGTAACATGTCCTCGAGAATCTGGTTCACTCTTTCTGTTTGACCGTCTGTTTGCGGGTGGTATGCGGTGCTATAGTCGAGCTTGGTCCTGATGGACTTGTGCAAGGATTTCCAGAACTGTGATATAAACTGTGATCCTCGGTCAGATATAATACTCAGAGTTGCCCCATGTAACTTCAAAATGTTTGATACGTACAGATCTGCCAGCTTTTCAGCTCTATACTTCCTTTTGACCAGTATAAAATGTGCGACTTTGGTTAGACGGTCCACTATTACCCATATAGAATCATACCCATGCTCGGATCGGGGCAGTCCTATTATAAAGTCCATGGATATGCATTCCCACTTCCATTCTGGTATCTCAACTGGTTGTAGCAACCCTGCTTGTCTCTGATGTTCGGCCTTGATTCTATTGCATGTATCACATTGGGCTACATGCCCTGTAATGTCTGTCTTCATATTCTCCCACCAGAAGTGCTTCCTTAGATCATGGTACATCTTGGCTGACCCTGGGTGAATGCAATATTTGGAATCATGTCCTTCCGACAGGATCTCTTTTCGTATCGCTGAGTCCGTCGGTACACAGATTCTATCTTTGTACCATACAGTTCCCTGCTCATCTTCTCGGTATTCGGGGCCTCTCCCCAGTTTCATCAAACCACGGATATAGTCTATCTCAGGACAGTTCCTTTGTGCTTCACGGATCCGTGAGGTGAGATTGTACTTGACGCGAAGCTCATTTAGCATGCCATAGGAGACTACCTCGAGCTGGAATGCGTCGAACTCTCTCCTGAGCTCAGGCGGCATAGAGTTGGTGATGAGGGTATGGCAGTAGCTTTTGCAGCTAAGTGCATCAGCGACAACATTAGCCTTCCCTGGGTGGTAATGGATCTCAAGATCATAGTCCTTAATGAGTTCTAGCCATCTGCGCTGCCTCATATTCAGATCTTCTTATGTGAAGAAGTACTTCAGGCTCTTGTGGTCAGTGTAGATGTCACACTTGTTGCCTATTAGATAGTGTCACCAAATCTTGAGTGCATGTACCACGGCTGCAAGTTCTAGGTCATGAGTCGGGTATCGCTGCTCATGTTCCTTCAACTGTCTTGAGGCATAAGCTATCACCCTTCCTTCTTTCATTAGTACACAGCCCAAACCTTGCCGAGAGGCATCACAATATACAACAAAATCTTTGTGAATATCGGGTAGGGCTAGTATAGGTGTAGTAGTGAGCTTCTCTTTCAAGGTCTGAAAACTCTTCTCACATTCAGGAGTCCATATAAACTTGTTCTCTTTCTTCAGCAAGTTGGTCATGGGTCTAGCAATCTTGGAGAAATTCTCAATAAATCTGCGATAGTATCCTGCAAGTCCCAAAAAGCTTCTGATTTCTAACACATTACGGGGTTGTTCCCACTCTTTCACAGCTTCAATCTTGGCTGGGTCTACCGCGACTCCTTCTCCTGACAGTACGTGTCCAAGGAAAGCAACTTCCTCAAGCCAGAATTCACACTTGGAGAATTTGGCGTATAGCTGGTTGCGAGATAACCTCTCCAAAACGGTCCTCAGATGATGTTCATGTTCCTCTTTTGTGGCTGAATAAACCAATATATCATCAATAAATACCACTACAAACTTGTCTAGCTCATTCATGAAGATCTTGTTCATCATGTTCATGAAGTATGCTGGAGCATTAGTGAGTCCAAATAAGACTACTGTGCACTCATACTGTCCATATCTAGTGACAAATGCAGTCTTCGGGATATCCTCTTCCCTGATCTTTATCTAATGGTACCCTGATCGGAGATCGATCTTTGAGAAGTACTTGGCCTTACTCAGTTGATCTAACAGATCATCGATGCGGGGCAGTGGGTACTTGTTCTTGACTGTGACCGCATTCAGATTCCGGTAGTCAATGCACATCCTCATCGTGCCATCCTTCTTCTTGACAAACAAAATGGGAGATCCCCAGGGCGAGGCGCTAGGCCTAATGAAGCCCTTCTCCAGTAATTCTCCGAGCTGCTTCTTGAGTTCCTTCAACTCATCAGCCGACATTCTGTAGGGTCTTTTGGCAATCGGTGCAGTTCCTAGCATCAGCTCTATAACAAATTCCACATCTCTATCTGGTGGCATTCCTGGCAACTCCTTTGGAAATACGTCATTGAATTCACAGACTACTGGCACATCTCTGAATGTCAGCTCCATTTTATCTGCCTTAGTCTCCAGAGCACATAGGAGGGCTTGGATTCTCCTGGTTTGGGGTATACATCGGACGGCTGTTCCCCAAGGGTGGGTTACCTGAACATATCTAGGTGAACAAGATATCATTCCCTGGTGTTTGGTTAGCCAGTCCATGCCTAAGATGACATCTAAGCTATTGGAGGGTAGTAGGGTTAGGTCAGCTCGAAAGTCAAGTCCCTCGATTGTGATTATCACTCCCCTACATATGTGAACGCTTCTGAAGGTTCCTAAGGGCGAGCTAGTTAGGATAGGGTTTGCTCTCGGGGTTACAGGTATGTTATGCTTACGTGCATATGCAGACGAAATATATGAACATGTAGCTCCCGAATCGAACAGAACTGTAGCCATGTTACCCTGAACTAGGAACGTACCGTACACAGCATCAGGTGCAGCTTCAGCTTCCTCAACGGTTATGTGGTTCAGTCTTCCTCGGGTAGCAGATCCCCAGTTCAGTGTACCCTGTGTAGCTGCTGGTGCACGGTTGAGGTCGGGGCACACAGCCACACGGTGTCCAGGCTTTCCGCACCCGAAGCAAGTGAAGGGCGCACTGCCTGCTGTGGCTGTCGCAGGAGCCTTCCAATTGCTTGTCCTTGGCGTGTTGGTAGCGGGGGCGGGTGTGTTCTGCACAGCTCGAGTCGGCGCAGGGTAGGTCTGAGCGGGGCGGTGATAGTTGCTGCTGTTGGTACCACCACGGCTCGTTCCCGAAGAAGGTCCCTGGCGAGCTCGGAAAGGCGGGGGTGCACCTGTTCGCTGTCTCTGGGGTGGAGCAGTGCGAGCGGGTCCCTCAGAGCGGCGCTTCTTTCCCTTATTCTGGGCCTCGAATTCCAGACATGCTTCCATGCGATCCTTCTCGATCTCAATACAGCGGTCAATCAGCTCACGCAGAGTGTAGCTCTTGTTCCCTGACAGAGCCAACCTGATCTTGGTCTAAAGTCCCTTCCTGTAGTAGTACATCTTTTCCTTCTCGGAACTCACGCAAGACGCAGGTGCGTAGCGGAGCAAACAGTTGAAGCGGGTGGTGTACTCGTGGATCCGGTCAGCTCCCTGGGAGATGTTGCGAAACTCGTTGTCCTTGGCCTCCATGACTCCCTCAGGAATGTGGTGGTCACGGAAAGCATCGGTGAATTCATCCCAGTCAATGCGGGCTGGGTCCTCGTGAGCGCTGGTGTAGTTGTCCCACCATGCTCGTGCAGCACCGGTCAGCTGGTGGCTAGCAATCCCAACACACTCCTCATCGGAGCAAGTGGTCAGGTCCAGCTTCTTCTCCATCTCTTTAAGCCAATCGTCGGCAGCGAGGGGATCGCTGTCGGTCCCGTCGAAGGTAGGTGGCCTCAGCTTCAGGAAACCCTCCAGTTTCCTTTGGAAGTCATTCTGGGGTGGCCCGTGGTGCCTGTTCATCCCAGTAGCTATGGCATTCAGCAGCTGGGTCTGCTGTGCCATCACTTCCGCCAACGTCGGTGGCGGCGGCGGTGGCGGTGGCGGTGGCACGTTCTCGCCTTGTGGTGGCGGATCGTTCACCGGCGGTGCATCCTCTGCCCGGCGTAGCTCTTCTTCCAGGTTAACTCCAGCACGCCTGCCAACTGGGCGTCCACGGTTACGACCACGCCCGCGACCTGGCGCAGGTGCGGGGAAGGGCTGGCGGTTCTCCAGACGTGCGGAACGTCTCATCGACATCTGAATTTATTAGGTACGTGCTCAGTGCAGTAATAATCTTGTAGTGGTTTAAGTAGGAGTTAGATGTTTTCAATGATTTAAATGAATTAAAACATTTTTCATGCTATCCTACACTCAACCAAAGAAGCATAGAGGACCATAAGAAGCATAAGATCCAAATGTCACTCATCACATGGTTATTATTACATAAAGGATGTTCCTACCTGCTAAGAAGATCGTGCTATGCGCAGATAGCCAATGACAGGACAACTCATGGTATCACTAGTCTAAGGGCCACGCAGGGTCCCATAAGCTACTGGCGCATAAGGTCGAGTACGGCGTCGGGTATGCGGCTGTCCTCTGCCTCGATCTCGTCGTCGGTCATGGTCAGGCGCTTGACATAGTCGAGAGCTACAACTAGCTCTGGGGTGGCCTCAATCTCCTGCATCCTTAGAGACGGACACGCTCCCAGGTTGAGCGTAGTGGGTGGTACGTGGAAGTCTCCCTCCCGAGGCTTCACCATCTCTAGTGGGGGAAGCGAACTCTGTACCTTCCGGACCTCAATAGCTCTCCTGGCGTCGGACTGCTTCCAAGCTGTCTCTGTCCTTCGTAGCTTGTCCTTTAGGAACTCCACCATCTTCACGCGATCGATCAGAATCCCTTGGTTGCAGGTGGACTTCTCCTCGGCTTTCTCCAACTGCTTCTCCAACTCCCTGATCCTGGAGCGCAACGTGCTCATCTCGACTCCTCTGTCTCTGCTCCTCTGCTCCCTCTTGGCAAGCGCTCTCTCCTTGTTGTCCAGCCTCCTCTGTAATCCCAATACTCTGCTGTTCAGGTAATCATTGCGTAGCCCAAAATCTCCGATCTTGTCTCGCAAGTCGGCGATCTCGGCTCGGTGTAACTCATCACGGCGCTGCATCTCCAACTGCAAGTCAGTGACTGCTCTGCTCAAACTCTCCAGGGTCTAAGTCCTTTTCTGCAAACTGTCCTCGACCTCTGCCATGCGTGCTCGGTCACGCTGCCTCCTTTGCTCCAATGAGCTGATGAACTCATCCTGCTCCTGGAGGTGGTGTGCCACTATGCGTAGGCAGGGGTCAGTCTCGGCCTGAACGATCTGGCTAGTGTACAGAATCCTCTGGATGGGGTCAGGGTGCAGCTCCAAAGCCTGAGGTAGCAGACGGAAATGGGTCCCCTTGAGGTACTCATAGGCGGTGTACACAACTGCGTGTAGTACCTTGCGGGAGACGGACTGTACTCCGTCCTCCACAGTCTCTCCAGCAGTGTAATCAGTAAAAACCGGCATCCCTGGAAGGGTCAGGCTGACGGGTGTCTCAACTCTAGTAGTGACAGGTCCTTCAAACCTCTCAGCCTCGACAAGCTTCCCTCGACTGAAGTACTGGATCTGGTCAGACGGTGCTCCCAGCTCCTCCAATACCTGGCGTAGCACCATGGCAAATCCGCCGTGGTTCCTTCCATTGATCAGGATCTCAATAGTGCCATCGTGCAGTGGACGAAGTGGTGGTCCAAGGCTGGTCATCTGCAAATTTTCCAAGAAACGGATTAGCAGGTCCTTGTATTAGATAAGCCATTGCATAAAAAGTGAATGCAAGGTCGGTAATATAACCGAAAGAGAGTCTGGCTTCCTATTCTAACGTCCATTCTCTATGGGTCTCGTCCTACAGTCAAGTATGGCTCTGATACCAACTGAAACGACGTCGATTTCCGCGAAGGGAAATCCACAGGCTCGAATTGTAATTCAACAGATTGCTTGGGACAATCCATGAAATTACCCATCTCTCAGTTGACACCAGGATCCATACAACGGTATTTAAGTCTTACATAAACACTTATTACATCGCCACACTGGCGGAATCAACATTCAGAGAAGCTTTAGAAGATGCGGAAACGTTTCATCCTTCACGGCCAACTTGAGTGTAGCACGTGACCCTATTCTTCGCCATCGTCCTCCTCGAAGTCGTACTCATTCTCGTCACCTGACAGCAAATTTATCAGTATGATTTGTACTGGCCACGGAGCCCACCTATGCAGCATTTGCTTTGTGGAAAGTGGATGCAAGGCTATACAAGCAGACCTATAGGCTGAGGTTTCCTATGTAGCTGTAATCAATGTTTAATTAGTCAAGTTTTATCTCCAGTTAACACCATCATCCCTTTTCCCATCACCACATCTCACTTACCCACACCTCGCTCTCATTCGACAGGCCCAACTCCCTCTCGGGCCTATCTCAGCGGCACACTACCACAACGGGTACACTGCCGGAAAATGTCATCTAGGGGGAGAAGAGAACACTCACTACACTAGTAGAAGCTTCACAGGAAAGGTCCATAGCCAACAGGTTGGCATATGTATCGATCGATCAACCGTACACTCTGCAGAGGTTTCACTACCCAAAAGATTAGCCATCATAGGTGTTGCACAAACACCTAGGCAGAATTCCGGGTGCTTGCTTGCCTAGGTCGATGCCACCCTACCACTCAGCCCTGGGATATTTCGGATCCTACACCGTTATGCTGAGACTGGGAGACAGTACCGGGCCCATCCAGTGGTACTACGCATCTAGAACGGAACGGGAACCCATCGACCGTCTCCGCCCACCCTTATCACCTCTCAACCTAGCAGTAGTGGCACCGTCCTACCAAGTAGTCCAGCCGTCTCCCGCCCATCAGATGCGAGTGAGTAGAAAAGGATTCCCATGAACCTAAAACTAGTCCGTCCTAGGTTTGACCAAGCAGGCATCTTCACTTAGGGGATACTCTCCCCGTGCCATCACAGCACCTCCGTCCACGGGCTTGAAACCACCAAGGCTATCCCACCCGGAACCTCCTCAACAACTTTACCCGCCACAGGTATCTCGCTTGGGGATGCCCCGGTTGCACCCCCGGCATGACTTGCCCCATGGGCTTGTCTCACATCCCACCTGGTCGACATCAACCCTTACCACGCACCTAAGACGCACGCAGCACTCTCTCCCAGTGGTTATAATCAGTTATACACCGTCCCAATTCCACCACATAGCATATAGCAAGTAGAAAGTAGTGGAAGAGTAACAGTAAATTAAGCAGCAGCTAACCTAGCAGCGGATAGCAGGGTATAGTCTTATCAAGGCAGGGAATTCAAATATACTACCATGCAACCAATCCATACATAATCATAAAGCAATAGCAGCAATGTCATTTGCAATGCGTAAATAGGATCTAAGGATTTGGTGGGACGTGGCACCTTCGTAGTCGTCTCCTAGCTCCTGAAGGTACTCGTGGTCGTCTTTCTTAGTCAGATCCTCCTCCGGCTCTGAAATCGAACACGAAATAGTCGCGTCAGCGACTCCTATAGAGTATTTTGGAAAAATCCAACAAAATAAAGAGCCAAATGCACACAAATATAGTCTTAGATTGTAGATCTCATTTTTCTGAGAATTTTGATATATGGTGCGCAATTTTTGGACATCGTATGAATAAGTTATGAATTTCCGAAGATTATCCTATTTTCTGAAAATGGAAAATGGTCGATTAATCAGGGGCAGCTCGGGATTGGTCCACGTGGCGCGCGGGTCCAGTAGTGCGGCATGTGGCGCCTCATCAGAACACAGACCCGATGGTCGCCCACCAGGTGTTCGATGCTGGTTCCAAGAGAGTCGCCGGCGTCGGCGTAGCTCGGCGGTTGGTCGGGCGAGCTCGACGTTGGTCGGGGGCGTCGGCGTAGCTCGGCGGTGGTCGGGCGAGCTCGACGTTGGTCGGGGGTGGTTCTCAGAGGTCGGGGGGCATCGGCTTAGCTCGGCGTAGCTCGGTGGAGCTCGGCGTAGCTCGCCGTTGCTTGGGCGAATCAGAGATTTGGGGCGCCGAGAGTGCCGCTCTCCCGAGCTCTCCCGGGGAGGCTCGGGCGAATCGGAGATTTGGTGCGCCGAGGGTGCCACTCTCCCGAGCTCTCCCGGGGAGGCTCGGGCGAATCGGACATTTGGGCGCCGAGGGTGCCGCTCTCCCGAGCTCTCCCGGGGAGGCTCGGGCGAATCGGAATTTTGGTGCGCCGAGGGTGCCGCTCTCCCGGGGAGGCTCGGGCGAATCGGAGATTTGGTGCGCCGAGGGTGCCGCTCTCCCGGGGAGGCTCGGGCGAATCAGAATTTTGGGCGCCGAGGGTGCCGCCCTCCTGAGGGTTGGCTGTCATTATTGAAATGATGTCGTGGGCCTCCTTCTCTCCCACGGCATACGGCGGTTCTCCGACGAGGTGGAGGCGCACGTAGCCAAGGCGACAGACATGATTCGGGGCTCGGCTATCTACGCGGCGGTGCCGAGGCAGACTTGGCGAACCTCGTCGGCCTTTCTCCGCAGCGCGAGGCGATCGGGGGTACTCGGAACGGATTTTAGGCAAGGCGGAACGTGTCGGCGGCGATCACGTTTCCCCAAGAACGTACCTCTCGGTGTTCCGGGCTACGGAGGTTCGATCTTCCGCAACTAAGCTTGTCCGAGGTGGTCGGTGAGTTGGTGGTCATGCTAACGGGTCGCGTCGGCGGTTTCACGGCTTGTGCGCGGGAACGCCGTCGAGGTGGCGGTGCTCCGAGCACATGTGACGGCGATGCCCGTCGAAAGTGGCCTGGCGTCCATAGCCGATGTCCAGTGGTTTGATGGCCGGTCTTGTGCGCGTGTTGTGCGAAGTGTTCAGGGGCCGGAAACAGCCCGCGGCCTACACGCTCGTCATGCCGAGCGCCATGACCGGTAGCACGGCGAGATCGTATGAGGTGCATGGAGCAGGTGATCTTCCTGAGCCGGTAAAGGCTCGTGCCTGCGTGTCCCATGGGTGGAACGCCATGGCAAAACCAGGGCGAGGTTCGGATATGGCGTGCGGTGGCTCACCGTGGTGTCGGTGAAGTTAGGATGGCGGTGCTGTGGCGAGTCGGAGCCGTGCAGAGCGATCGCAGTGCCGTGCCGCTCCTCGTTCGCAGCTCGGGCTTCTCCTCCGTGTCCGGCTCCGGCGTGCTCAGCGACGGCGGCGCTCCGGCAGCTTCTCCTCCTCTGCTCCGCCCTTCTCCTACGCTCTCTCTCTCTCTCTCTCGGTGTGGTGCAGTGTGCCGGTCTGTGCCGCGGTGGCGGCGAGGGGAAATGAGGGTAGGGCTTCGGGGTGAGCTCCTTTTTATAGGCGAGCTTGGCCAGCTCCAATGGCGAACGGTCCTGATCGCGCTCGACCGATCGAAGGGCCGTGGCTCGAGTGGATCTAGGGCTCCGGATGGGCGCGGGTTCGCTTGGCGGCCAAGGAAGGAGGGGACAGGAGGGGGACAGCGGGGTCAGGGCCTCTGCCATGCGTGGCGCTGTCGGTCACGCCATTTGCGTGACCCGGTGGTGTCGTCTTCGTGTGGAAGAGAAACAGGGGAAAAGAAAGAGTGACTGACAAGCGGGTCCCGGTTGGCAGCGACTACGAAAGGCGCTGCGCGCGTGTGGTGGTTTGGCTGCGAGATGGGCCGGTTCGAAGTGACGCGCGCGCGGGTGTGATAAAGAGGAGACGGGCCGACTGGCTGGGCCGAATCTGCTCTTCCTCTTTCTCTCTTCTTCTTTTTCTTTTTCTTTTTCTATTTACACTTAAGTGTATAAATACATATATTACCCATTTTAAATATTGAGTAAATACAAACATAAATTGCAATAAATCGCAAATGTGATGCATAAGTTATTATTCTATGTGAATGGAATTAAAATGCAAGCTATACTCCTTTATTACCAAATTCATAATGAAACCTATATGCTTGCACAAGAAAAATGGTTTTTCATAATAAATAAATGAAAAATTTTAATTGGTTGGGATTTTTAGGTTGTGTGGATTTTTAGGGTTGTTACACATCCCATGCATAGTTGACGTCAGCAGAGCAACCTTGGACCGCAAGGGACCTCTCTGACCACTTATAGGCATGGTCCCATCGGATGGGCCCCTCGACACAACAGCGCCCCGAATGCGCACGTTTGTCGTACCAACTGCCTCATCTCCTCTGGCAGGCGATCTGACGGTCCTCCTCCTTCCACGCCGCTACAGGGACAGTCAACCGTATGGTTCCCCGGGCTGACGAGGGGATTCGCCAACTACGACGGCGACCGCCATACCCCGGCCACACGTGTGACACCAGGAAATGGGGGACGACGGTCGTCCGGCCAACCAAGGGGAATGGGTGAGCCTTACGACCGGTCTTGCCAACCACCTGGAATATACCTCACAAGTGTTGGCGGGCCTTAGCAATTAAAATACAACATCATTTTAATACTAAAACAAATAGAAGGTAGGGCTTTTATCTAATCCTTCCACGAGTTTTGTTGTATATATAACATACAGGTTTGACACGTGGGAATGCGTAAAATCCACAAGAAAGCGCACTTCCAGGAAACGTATTCAGAGAAGGCGCAAAACCAAGAAAAGAAGAAAGCCCATCTCAAATAATGAACTAGATCCATTTGTAACCACAGGAAAGGCCCAGGCCCAGGGAGCAACCGACCACCCGAAGGCGGTGGCCAGCGGGCCCAGCCGGGGGACCGACCGCCCCCAGGTACGGCCGCCCCCCTGGTGGGGCCTCCCGGGCCCTGTCTTCGGAGGCGGTGCTCAAGGCAGTTTCCTAAGGGAGGTTTCACCTCCTTCCAAACCTGGAGACGCCCAAACTGCCCTACTCTAGCTATAAATAGATGGTGCTCCTTCATCATTCACACACACCAACATTTGGAGCACTACACCTCACATTTCATACTTGTTCTCTCCAGTTTAGTAGTAGTAGAGAAAGGCAAAGCTATCAAGGAGAGCTTGTCTCCTTGGAGGAATCAAGAACATATTGGTATGAATATAATTCAGTTCTCCTCTATGAGCAAGTTCTCATCTTATGTTTATAGCAATGCATCTGAATTAGAGTATAATCTTGTTCATATTATGATCATAACATATGAACTAGTTCATAGTCTATGTGTTATGTTCTTGATATGTTCATCAAAGTTCTTCATCGTTTATCAAATTAGTAGGAATAGAGGAAGAACTATGGATGGGATAATAGTTCGTTGTGCTGCCATGGTTGCTCCTAGCCGAGCCTGTCAATCCGAAGGGTTGGGGTCCCGGGAGGATAGGAGTTGTTTCCAATTACGCGAGCATGGTGTTCGGGTATGCGGAGATCAGCAAATATTTCGGTACCCCACGGGCAGAGGGGTAGGTGGGCAGGTGGTGCCAACCCTTTCCATCCCTAGCATTCCCCCATGTTCGGGTATTGAGTAGGAGTTCGGAAAGTCTCTATCGGCTGGCAGACCAGCTGCGGGGATCTCCCTATCATCCCAGACTTAGTCCTAATTCTAGTCTTGCTAGTTAGATGTAAATGCTATTCTTTGCATAGCTGTATACGACCAAAGCCTGCTCAGTTAGTTGTATTCTTTTATTCTTTATTCCTTTTTTATCCTTGAGGTTGCTCCGATGCGTGTGTCCACTATCTTATAAACTTGATTTAACCCCTGTTTATGCTATGCCTACCTATGCATCTAAGTAAGTAATCATGTTTATACCAAAGCTAGATGAAATTCATCATGCCCTCCTACGGGAAATTATAAATACGACACCCTTGAATACTCACAGGTTGAAATGCTACAATGATAGTTCTGTGCGCTTGCAGAGTAATCTTATTTCTTACTGAGCTATCGATTGGCGTACCTAAGTACCATTACTTAAGGATTGTAATTCTTGTGCACCCCACGGTGCCGTGTCACAGTTTTGCATATCGTAAGTAATAACGGTTAGGGAGGCCAATCTGGCACTTCTAACTGCTATTACCAGACTGTATTACCTAGGCCGGCGCCTTTAAGGGCCAAGGGTTACCTTTATGAAGAAATGGCAGTTGGGAATGACAACTTTCGTTTCTAGTATTATTATTAAGGACAGACTTATAGTCTATCTTTAGTAGTGATGCTAAGAAACGCCAACAAGCATTTCTGGCGCCGTTGCCGGGGAGGGACCTTTAGTCTATCTTTTGTAACGACGTTAAGAAACGCCAACAACAAGGAAAAAGAAGCGTCCGAGGGAGTACACTCCCCCCGCTCTATCCCAACAGGGCCCCGATGGCACCAAGGCTTCCTGAGCCTTAGGAGCTTGTACCCGGAGGTCAACCTATCTACTCGTTGCACTGTGCAAGGACGGACACGACGGCATGACGTATCGCCATGCAGCCAACCATAACCAGCACTGTGAGGTGCCTTGGAACTCACCAATGGAATAGTGGCAGATCAGCCGAGTGACTAATGCCATGCCACCGAAGCGCCAAGACGAAAGCGTGGCTGACGATCGCCACCCGTCATCGCCAACTCCGCCATACCGAGTACTGTAACACACTGTGTAACTCTAGCCCTTCTCTTGTAACTATAAAAGGGAGGGCAGAGGCCAGCCTTAGACGATCTCTCTCAATCTCTCACAAGCTCACTCACACTCATAGCCACTGAACAACGAACAACAAAAAGCAATTTGTACGCACTTAGACACTCGTAAGAGACTTGGGAGCCCTTTCCTCTCTCGCTCAGCTTGTAACCCCTACTACGAGCACCCCGGTGCAAGGCAACACGACTCGATCCCACACTGGACGTAGGGCACTCATTGCCTGAACCCGTATAAATCCTGTGGTCCCCCTTGCACACCACCCGTAACCTCAACCGCGAAATAAAAGTTTACTAGCCGGTGTTAGCACTCGCTAAAACTAGCACCGACAATTGGCGCGCCAGGTAGGGGCTTTTTGTGTGTTGACTCAGGTTACGGATGGCAGACGCCTCGATGATGCTTCCTGCTGGCGCGGTGCTCCGGTTCGGTAGTCTTGAGTTCGTGGCCACCGGCCACGAGCTCGAGATGAACCTGCGCCCAACTGAGCCCCGCAACATCATCATCCTAACTCCGGCCCGTCAGGCGGCCGGGGAAAGGATCACGGCGACGCTTCCTCCCGTCCCAGAGCACGAGGGGAACGCCGCACGCCGTGCTTCCCGGTGGACCAGGAGGAGGAGGCACAACCGTGCCAACCTGCACCTGATCACGGAAGGCGCAGCCAACCAGGTGCCCCTAGCAGGGGACGCCAACCCAGCGCCGGCAGCTACACGCCCGTCAACCGCCCAAAGGCCGGGCGGGGGCGGGATCACGGCGTCAACGGGTCTCTCTCTCCTCCCTCATGGCGGGAGGGGGACGGCGCCGTCGTCTCTCTTCGGGCTCCAGAGCGCTATGGACGCCCACGTCCGCGCGGTCCGCGCTCTGCTGCACAATCTGGTGGAGACACCTATCCACCGCCTCGAGCGTCTAGATGACCTCGTGGGCGACCACGTGGCCTCCCCACCGTCTTCTCCCGGGAGCAGTCCCAGGGCATACGGTGGGGGGGAGACGGACTCCACTGATAGCCTCACACCCCAAGAATATTCGGAGGAGTGGGATCATCGCGGTTGGACCTCGCCGTCACGACGGGGCCTCAGAGACAACGACGACGAGTTCTGGGTGAGCGTGGACTTCACCGTCCACCTCGACGACTCAAGGGAAGATGCCCCGAGCGTCACCACCGACTCCGACCAATCCTACATCGACCCCACTCGGGAATGCTACCACTCGGTGCACCCCAAAGATGGACGGGTGGAGAACGTCCATTCAGGGGACGACAACGACGTACCCCTCCCGCTTCAGCCACAGCACACCCCGCCTCCGGCGACTCCGCGGCCTACGCGATCAGCTCCGTCGCAGGACCCGGGGGCTGGGACATCTCGCCCCGCGCACCAGTCTCCGGAGCTAGAGCAGCTCCGGGAACTCGAGGCGTGGATGGACGAGGACCGCCTACGCCTCACCCAGCTGCGAGCCGCGCTCGAGCGCGAGGAGCAGCAGGGCACCGACGGAGCAGCTCGTCGCCGGGCCCAGGACGTTCAGGCTCGTATCATCGCCGACGATGGAGACGGAACGCCAGGAGCCCTGCCTCGAGCAAGCCGCAAGCTCACAGAGGCGGCAATGCTGCTCCGGAGCCTGCCTGGACCTCCTGGAGGATGCAGCCGTCCTCCAGGCGGAAAGTTCAGCGTCACGCCAGTGTGGCGCTGAAAGCCACCAACGCGGTGGCGTGGCACGCCACGAGCGCGAGCCCTCGGTACATCCCGAGGTCCCGAGAGCCCCGTCGGTTCACCAACGGCTTGGCAAGGACGTCGACGTCCGAGCCATCCTTCAAACCCACGGTCGACGGAAGACCGACGGAGCTGCACGTGGCTACCATGTCCATCGGGGCGGGCGCTACGACTCGGACGAGGACCGCGAGCCCTCGCCCGAGCCCTCGGGTCCTCGCATCTTTAGCGAGGTCATCCGAAGGGCCAGGTTCCCACCACGGTTCCTACAGCTGGCAAACATAGCCAAGTATTCGGGGGAAACCAACCCCGAACTATGGCTAGGGGATTATCGTCTTGCGTGCTAGCTTGGCGGTGCGCAGGATGATCTCATCAACATCTGCAACCTCCCCCTGTTCCTCGCCGACTCTGTAAGAGCTTGGCTGGAACATCTTCTCCTGCGGTTGATCTTTGACTGGAGCGATCTGGTCAAGATCTTCGTAGGGAACTTTCAGGGCACGTACGTGCGCCCTGGCAACTCTTGGGACCTCAGGAGCTGCAAGCAGAAGCCGAGCGAGTCCCTCAGGGACTACATCTGGCGGTTCTCCTAGTAGTACAATGAGCTTCCTAAGGTCGCCGACTCCGACGTCGTCGGAGCATTCGCTGCAGGAACTTCCTGCAAAGAGCTCGTTCATGATCTCGGACGCCAGACCCCCACTAGCGTTTCCGAGCTCATGAAGATAGCAACAGCTTTGCCTCGGGGAACGAGGTGGTGGGAGCCCTCTTCTCCGACCCAAAGGGCAAACGGAAGGAGGAGGCCCCCGAGGGCACCTCTTCCCGGGGCCCAAACTGCAAGAAAAAGAAGGGGAAGGGAAAGGCCCCCCTCCGCAGTGACCCGCTCGGGGCAGCGACCGAACCCAAGAGGGAACGACCCTCTCGGGGCCACTTCGACGAGATGCTTAGCAAGCCGTGCCCTTATCACCAGGGTCTGGTGCATCACACACATGGGCAGTGTGTGATGCTCAAAAGGCATTACGGCCTGTAGGCGTTCCGAGACGCCACTGGCAAGAAGCCCGCCGAGCACAAGGAGGACAAGGACGGGAAGGATGACGAGTTCCCGGCCATCGACAAGTGCCTCATGATCTTCGGCGGGCCTGGGACCGCTCCCACGCCGCGCCAGCGAAAGCACGAGCGTCGGGAGGTCTACTCCATCGGACCAGCGACGCCACGCTTCCTCGACTGGTCCCACGACGCCATCACCTTCAACCGGGACAATCACCCGGACTACGTCCCATTGCCGGGGCGTTACCCGCTCGTTGTCGACCCCGTCGTCGGCAACACAAGGCTCTCCAAAGTCCTCATGGACGGAAGCAGTGGCCCCAACATTCTCTACACTGAGACCCTCGACTTGATGGGGATCAGCCACTCTCTTCTCTGGCCGGTGCCTTCCCCGTTCCACGGGATAGTCCCGGGAAAGAGCGTGCAACCCCTCGAGCAGATCGACCCACTCGTCTACTTTGGGACTCCTGACAACTTCAGGAAGGAGACCCTCACCTTCGAAGTGGTAGGTTTCCACGGCACCTACCACGCCATTCTCGGAAGGCCATGCTACGCCAAGTTCATGGCCATCCCGAACTACACCGACCTCAAGCTCAAGATGCCAGGGCCATCGGGGAGGAGATGCAGAAGCTTTTGATGGCCGGATTCATCAAGGAGATCTTCCATCCAGAGTGGTTAGCTAATCCTGTTTTGGTTAAAAAGAAAAATGGAAAATGGAGAATGTGTGTTGATTATACTAGTTTAAATAAAGCTTGTCCTAAGTATCCATTTCCATTACCTCGCATTGACCAAATAGTTGATTCCACTGCTGGCTGTGAGCAACTTTGCTTTCTTGGTGCATATTCCGGTTACCATCAGATTCATATGAAAGAGTCCGATAAATTAGCGACTTCTTTCATTACTCCTTTCGGCATATATTGTTACGTAACCATGCCATTTGGCCTCAAAAACGTGGGCGCAACTTACCAGCGTTGCATGCTCAAAGTTTTTGGGGACCTCATTGGGCGGACCATTGAGGCTTACGTAGACGATATAGTGATAAAATGTAGGAAGGTCAACGATTTAGTAGCCGACCTAGAAAAGGCATTCGACTGCCTCAAGAAGAAAAATATAAAGCTAAACCCCGAGAAGTGTGTTTTCGGGGTCCCTCAGGGCATGCTCTTCGGGTTCATCGTTTCCGAGCGTGGCATCGAAGCCAACCTAGAAAAGATATCGGCCATCACACAGATAGGTCTAATTTGGAACCTCAAGGGAGTGCAAAAGCTTATGGGGTGTCTCGCGGCTTTGAGTCGATTCATCTCAAGGCTCGGCGAAAAGAGACTTCCCTTGTATTGGTTGCTGAAGAAAAATAAGCACTTTACCAGCACCACTGAGGCCCAGGAAGCCCTCGAAAGGCTTAAGGCTCTACTTTCGAAAGCACCGGTCCTCGTGCCTCCTACAAAAGAGGAAAATCTCTTGCTGTAAGTCGCAGTTACTAACCATGTTGTAAGCGTAGCAATAGTCGTGGAACGGCAAGAAGAAGGGCACGCATTACCGGTACAGCGGCTGGTCAATTTTATCAGCGAAGTCTTGTCCGAGACCAAGACGCGCTACCTTCAGAT
This sequence comes from Eremochloa ophiuroides, assembly GCA_038502445.1. Classification (NCBI taxonomy): domain Eukaryota; kingdom Viridiplantae; phylum Streptophyta; class Magnoliopsida; order Poales; family Poaceae; genus Eremochloa; species Eremochloa ophiuroides. The sequence continues at coordinate 33,328,267 of JAHLJS010000009.1, forward strand.
CCAGAAGTTGGTGTACGCAATCATTCTTGCCCGGCGCAAGTTGCGGCACTACTTCGAATCCCATCCCGTGACCGTGGTATCATCGTTCCCCCTCGGGGAGGTGATCCAGAATCGGGAGACGATTGGGAGGATCACTAAATGGGCTATCGAGCTCATGGGTGATGGCATCACCTACGCGCCACGCAAAGCCATTAAGTCCCAGGTGCTTGCGGACTTCGTGGCCGAGTGGACCGAGACGCAGCTACCGCCACTCCCAACCCAAGATGAGTATTGGGTCCTGTACTTCGACGGGTCGATGACGAAGACAGGTGCTGGCACAGGCATCGTCTTCATCTCGCCCCTCGGGGTCCGGCACAAATACCTGCTGTGGCTGTACTTCGTGGCTTCCAACAACGTGGCCGAGTACGAGGCTCTGGTCAACGGTCTCCACATTGCCATCGAGCTCGGGATCCAACGCCTCGAGGTCTGAGGGGACTCCCAGCTCGTCGTGGACCAGGTCATGAAGGAGTCGACGTGCCAGAACCCCAAGATGGCTGCCTACTGCAAGCCGGTGAGGTTGCTCGAGGAAAAGTTTGACGGCCTCGAGCTCAACCACATCGCACGACGGTACAACGAAGAGGCCGACGAGTTGGCAAAAATTGCATCTGAAAGGGCTACGGTCCCGACGGGCGTATTTGCCAACGACCTCCACAAGCCCTCGGTCAGCATAGATCCCTCGGGGGCCAAGGGGAAGAAGACCCCCGAGCCCCCAGGAGAACTTGGATCATCTTCAAGCCTCGCAAGCCCCTCGGGGGCTGCCGACCCCTCTGACAAAGGGGAGCCACCCGAGACCCTGGCTGAAGACGGCGATGAAGCCGAGGCGATGGAGATCGAAGCCTAGATGGACGACAACGAGCCAGACTGGCGCAAGCCACTGGTCAGCTGGCTTGTCCGAGGGGTTTTACCCTCGGACAAAACCAAAGCATGACGGTTGGCACGAAAAGCCAAGTCTTTCACGATGATTGACGGCAGCCTCTTGTTGACACTTCTTAGCGCAACCAACAGAGATAGGGTGCTAGGCTATCTCTGATAACGGTGCCAGAAGTGCCCTGAGGGTATTTCTTATGTCTATTGGATAATTCCGCAAGCGCACAGAATATACCACTGTAGCACTTCACCCGGGAGTATTCCAAGGTATCTTTATTTATTTTTATCCCAAGGGAAAGCGGTAGCTAGGAATAATTAATAAAAAGAAAGAGAGATCCTTACGTCTATACCAACATAGTACCAGCTAGCGGTATGGGGGTAAATCGATAGGTAGAGGAAAGGGTAATGACACCAACACACAACAAGTATTAAGATAACTAAAAGATAACTAGTAGAGTATAACCAGGTGGGAGGACAACGAGTGAGTATAAGTCTCCTATGACACTTACTTTACTCTTATGACTTATCATATTAAATAGATGACTTATACCAAGATAGTACCTTACTACCGATGTGCAGGGGGTAGTGCTAGACAATAGAGGACAAAACCTCTACCCGAAGCGCCTACACTCTTATGGGAGCCTACCTTTTAAGAACTTGCCTAAAACACGTGGAGGGATACTAAGACTAGACAGGGCTGTCACCACCTGCTAGCACCCACAAACAATCCGTGCGACAAGCAGTAATCAAAGGCAAGATCTAGTCTAAGCACCACGCTTACACTAAGTCTCACTATTCTAGCTGCGTACCAACAACTAGAACACCCTATGACAGGCGATGAACTAACACACGTTGAGTTGGGACAAGATCACTATCAAGTATAAAACAACTATGAAATAAGACAAGACACAATAATACTATAAAGAATAGTAAAGACTAAGTAAGAACTTAGTGAAGTAAAGTAAAAATAATATATATTGATAAAGATAAAGCCTTACAGAAGGAAAGGTACAAGAGCTATACCAGACTCTCTAGCAGACGACTCCGGAGACTCCGAGCGCAGCTCGACTCGACTCTAACTCCCACACTAGACTAATACTACTACTAAAGAGTAGAACACTTGTAACTTGTGTTGTATGGTGTATGGTGTGTCTTGAAGAGGAGTGGGCAACCTCTATTTACAGTGGAGAGTGGAGGGATGCCACGTCAGCGATCCGTGTGCTCCTCAACTCTCCACCCTTAGATCTACCGCCTTGTAACCGCCATAAGATGGACGGCTGTGGCAATTTAAGCACATGGAAAGCATGCTTGGAGTCGGTGGAGGCCAACCGACCTGGCTGGGCACCAGGGGGGTTCGGCCGACCCCCCTATGACTGGTGGGCCCAGCCAGAATCTTCTAGAAGCTGTCCCCACCAGTCAGGGAGTGTGCAGGTGGCTTGGGCCCACTTTCCATTGTTCGGCCAACCCACCCCTGGTGGGCCCATTAAATGAAAGCACAGGTTGATCTGATGGATTAAATAACTTGGTTGGAGTGTCACACGGATCCTGCCACGTCACCAGAGCCAGGTGGGCCTCATGGGCAGTTCGGCCGACCCATGGGTGGGCCCCCCTTGGCTCTGGTCTCCTCCATTTGATGTTGTATGCAATGTGTTGAAGGGTGGTAGCCTGGGGCAACATATCATGGTTCGGCCGAACCATGTAGTTAGCCCCTAGCTGCTCACTTTTGCACTGATTTAGTATTTCCTGCAATCATAAGCTAAGAGTATATGTGGAACTAGTTATTGATAAAGTATGCTCATGATATGTTTATCTTCCCTTGAATCCGAGGCCTGTTGACGGTGTTTGAATGTGGAATTTTAGGGTATATCCACCGTCAACAAGATCCCCCAAGCTTAACCTTTGCTCGTCCCGAGCAAATAATATAACTTAGCCTCGGTGGATCAGGAGTTGCTACAATGTCCATGTTTCAATAATACCATGTGTACAACTAAATACTTCCCTTTTGAATAGAAAAATTGGCTATAGAAATTCACCCATTTTACCTTAATCCTTTATGGGGCTAATGACTTTCCCTTTGGCATAGGTGGTTGAGAGACAGAATAGTTTAACTTGAGCACAAGTTTCATACTGGAGGTTTTAGCAATGTTTTACAAAAGACAACTTAATGTTCCTCATATGGTTCTCTCATGTCGCTCTAATGGTGTATGATTCCTTACCAAGGCATAAAGTAAATGTTGCCTTCTCCTTATCATCCTGCTTCTAAAAATGGCTTATGTGGAGCTTAAGGTAGGAATGACAGAATATAACATACTTACTTTGCATATGTTGTAGAGTCAAAGCTTGGATCCAAAGAGAGAAGTGTCATGCCCTTAGATCAAGATGTGCAAGTGTGTGGATGATGATGGAATATAATGCTCCTCTATTTGAATTGTATCTCTCTAATAAATTTTAGAGACATGGCTATCATTTTTCTTTTATTTATGAGCCTAGACTTGCTCAAATCTTTTTCTTTTCTTTTCCATGGACTTTCTTGTGTCCATCTTTCTTTCTTTTTATTTTTATTTTGCATAGCCTTTTGTCTCTACTACCATAATGACTAAGAGAGATTTTCTATGTCTTTAACACATGGAGCATTTATTTAGTGGAAATGAAAGGCATGTGATTGCGTACTTCCAGTGTAGAAGCAGCATGTGATCTTGATCTTGGGAGCATGATAAGACTCTCAATAAGGGTCAACAAGACTTGACAACACTCAATATAAAGCAAGTAGGTTAAGTGGAGGGTTTTAGACATGTATAACATATATGGCTGTGGTAGGAATTTTTCACCATTGAGGAACAATAAGGTTTTGTTTGATTTAGAAATAAATCTCCAGTAATCTTACATGCTTAGTGTAACAGAACCGACCAATTTATACGAGCACAAGTACAGCGATAGCTGCTTTCCCAGCTATCAAACCACACTTGAGCCAATATAAACCCGGTAGTCCGTGAAATCTCGAAGGATTTCAAACTTTTACACAGCACTTACCCAAGGATCGCAGAAACTCAGCAGCACACATACACATGATACATAGATTCAGTTGCGGAAACGAAATAGATTTATACACACTTAAGTTCATAATACAGTGCCAAGTACCGAACAGTCACAGCAACATGGATAAGATAGATACATGACCTTGCCCAAGGTCTAGTCTTCCTCTCCCGAAGGATAGAAGTAGCTCTTTTAGACAACGAAGTATTCCTCCTGCAACATTGGGAATAAAACCCTGAGCACTCAAATGTACACAGCTAGACTTACCCGACAGGAAGTAAATAAAAAGACTCTCAAGGATATGCAGGATTATTTGGTGGAGCTCAGAGGATAGCAACATTTGCATAAAAAGCATTACTACAATAATTCATCAACTTATAAATTTTAGATATTGTTCAGCTTCAATTTTGGTTTAGCTATTATAGCTAAGGTTTGCAGCTATACTATGCAATCACTTGATATTATAGCAATCAATAAACCATAGCGATTTCTGATATCCACAGATATCTTCCTCATCTCACCAATAATCATGTTCAAGTTGTTAACCTCTACCTCACCAGAAGATCAGTTCAGTTTCTCACTAACTAGGAGAGATGGTGATTCGAATCGATTGTACCAGCTGGCAAACATGCCAATCACAAACCCTGTCAGCCTGATCAGTGGCTTCTTGGGTCACCGTTAGATCTTTCTGAGTCATATTATATCGCGAGCTTGGCGGGGGCCATATTCTCGGAGACAAACCCACTCACAGGAAGTGCAGGTCCCTGACCTGACTATGGCAAAATGGTGTCTCCGCACATCCTTCCTACCTTCAGAATATGTCTATCCATGTCACACCAATTCTCGGCTCAGAAAGAACTACTCGGCTTCGCGGTCAGAACAACTTATCTGGCCAGTTATGTGACGACGTCCTTCAATCTCAACTGATGTCTGGTGGCCTCAGTCCTAATCGGCCGCAAGTAGCACCGAAGTCAACATGACCCATCTCATGCAGCTCCCCACTACCTAGCCTTGATTCTCTCATTAAACATTGTGGCATGGTGACACATATAGCCATCCATGTGGATCTCATCAGTCACCACCTATGCTCGCGGATGACCGGAAATCACCCGACTTTCTCGCGGATGACAGGAAATCACCTGACTTCTACCGGTCTAAGCAAGGCTAAGCAATAGATCGATCACCTGTCTAGTAATAATACCAGGATCATATGTAGAGTGGACAAGGTAATTATGCAACAACGGTATCAACCAACTCCTATACTTAAGTGCACAATCATACGATTTAATAAAGACCGGTGCATTTATAAAAAGAGATAGGTGGAGGCTTAGGGATGCTCCGGGGCTTGCCTGGGATTCAACACTAAGTCAGCGTTTGTTATATGACACTCGCTCGATGAGCATCTCCCATCCAAGCACTCGATTAGTCCTTCCATCTTCGTAATTAGTCCACCACACCGTCTTGTGGTTAGTTCCATCATCACGTCCTTCACTCCACGTGTTCATCTATCGTACCTAAATGAGATGCACAATGCACATGTATGAATAAAAGGAAGTAATACAAGGCATGTTAATCTACCATCACTGAACCATAAGCTAACAATCACACCAAGCAAAGCAAAGTCAAAGCAATCATAATCCCGCACATGCAGTTTATGGGCAGCAGGACAGCAAGCATAAGATTTAACCATAACTCAAGCTATACATATCCAACTAGGGTGATGTAAGCCTTTCTGGAAAGCTATTGCAATTCTATACAACTTTTCTATTATCATCTTAAGATGATTCAATACATATAAAGGTCAAACAACACAAAGAAGGCAGTTCTGTCCAGATTTGGACAGATTCTATCCTCACACTTCAAACAATCATAACTATGGATCTAGACTATCAAAAGGGATGATTCCAGACAATTTGGAAAGCCAATGAAATTTACTAAAACTCTTATATTATCATCAAGGTGTGATTCAAAGCTTAACTTAGGCAAACAAGGCAAACAATCAGATCTGGCCAGAAGACAATCCAAACCTGACAGCAGACTTCCAAAAGCCATAACTCCTAAACTATCAAGCCTATGACCATGAAAATTTAGGACAAGCTATACAATGAAGTTAGCTACAACTTTTATATAGAACATATTTACATGCAACATCATTTTCATGTGTAAAACATCACAACAACAGGGACTGCTCCTGCAGCCCTTTCTCAACAGGATTGCAATTAATTTGGTTACTTGTTTTTCACCCAAGAAACACATATGTGAGCTAGTTAAATAGCTCCAAACATCATAACACAAACATAAAGAATTTATCTCAGGTTAAGACATGGCAATAAGTCATAAACAACATGCATGTGTCTAATTACCTCCAATCTTTCACCAAATATCACATAAAAGTCTATTATTTAATTGTTTAGGTTATATGGTAAACATCTCAAATGGAGTTGATATTTTTATGAGAGATAGCTAATCACAATTCATGACCAAGGTTTAAATCTTACATGCTCAGGTTCCATAATTTAATTATTACAAAATACACAAATCTATAATGCAATAAAGCATTGGAGAGCAAATTAAATAGGAAACTCAACATTTTATGAAACAACATGACCATATTACTGATTCTCAGGCTAACACAATATCATACAAAGGTAGTGGAACACCATTTTCCATTTTTACAACAATACATTATTTATAATGTATTTAAATCTACTTAATATGTACCAAAGAAGATAAATCAACAACTCAGTCATACTTGCACTATAAATCATGAAATTTTAACCATACATTACACATCATACAGAGAGTCTACAATTAAATTTTCATGCCAATTGGAGCAATAGAACTCCAATTAAAAAAATAACAAGAAAAACAACCATTTATTTCCTATTTAGCAAGATTTAGGCAAAACATCATTGAAACAGTAAACAACATATATGTTTTATATTTTTATCAGACAGTGCATGATACTAGAAAGCTAACAAAACTGCAACCATAATTTTTGGACTCCTAAAACTCGAGATATAGCCACAAGCAAGTTAATCCATTTCCTAAACCATTTTTTCAAAATTATTTCTACAGCACAATAACACAAATAACAGAGCATGCATTATATATCTAGCATGCAGAGCACTTCATGAGGAAACTAACAAAACAAGCCTCATTATTTTTGGAGCTCCCAAACACTAGATATTGATTTTACAAAAAATAGCAGGAAATCTGAAAATTTGATGCACAATTGAACCACGCGGGACCCACGCGTCATACACTCAGCACCCTTCTTCTTCCTCTGGTTCAAAACAGAACAGAGCGGTGCGGAGAGAGGGAGAAGCTCGGCTCGGCCAGGACTCGCCGGAGGCCAGCCTGCAGCGGTGGAGCAGGGCCGTGTCCCGCCCGGATGACCGGTGCACCCGCCGGTGCCCTCGGCATGGCGAGGGGTGACCCGCAGCGGCCCAGCCGCGCACGCCGTCGGCATGCCGCGGCGGCGGCCCGAGGCGAGCTGCTGTCCGGCGACGAGGAGCTCGGAGAAAAGGCATGGGAAGACGAGGATATGGTCGCGGGCGTGATGGCGTTGTTAGCTCAGAACGAGGACGCACGAAGGCGAGGAACGGCAGCGGCAGCGAAGCTCCACCGAGCGGCCATGGTGGCTCGGCTGCACAGAAGCTGCAGCGGCAAGGGGAGGCGAGGAAGAGGACGAGCAGGGAGGGCAGGGAAGGAGTAGGAGCGCTCTGGTGCTCTCCAAGATGGAGCAGGTGCAGGAATTGGAGGTGGGGAGCTCGGACAGGCGGCATAAATGGAGCTGGGCGCCCAGAGCTTGGGTGCCACGCTGCTCCATTGAGGACAGCCATCGAGCACGTGGCGGGCAACGGTGTGGCAACTTGGGCGGCCGATTCTGGCATCTTCTCCGCATATTCCGACTTGGGTGCGAATACGAAACTTGTTGTCCGCGCGCTGCTCTTCAAAACTGGTTAAGGGCTCTCGGCCTCTTGACCAACGGTTTAGTTGATAATGATGTCCCAATTTCAGAGTGTCAGCAGGTTAATTAGGATCAAGAATTGATGTCAAAACCTTGCCAAACAGAGTCGGTTTGATCTCAAATTTGGACATGTTGTGCTCCAAAGAGTTTGTGACAACTTTTATTTTTGGTCCAACTCAAGTTACTGAATGAAATCTTGGGAACGTGAGACATCATTGAGATTGGGATGGATTTCAGACTTAGAATTAATTTAAACTCTGGAATCAGCTTTTCCTCTATATTGTATCCTCTGTTTGAGGCACTTAGAGGTTGAATCATGACTTGGTCCAAAAATAACATTTGCTCTACTCCAAAATATCTGTAACTTTTATTTTGGGTCAAACTTCATATCTTGCTCCAAAATAATATTTCCACTTTGGTCAAACAATGTAATTAGAGAGCTCAAAGTAGATGTTTAGGCCAATAAAGGTATTTTCTTGGCATTTGCTCAACATGAGTCCTTCATGACTTTTGTTGTAGACTTCAAATAGAGTTTTTTGGTCAGGGTTGCAAGGTTTGGTTGGCGTTGCATGCTCATGTTCACGTAGTCCTGCAATCCAATCAAGCAGAGGGCTTGTCATCTCATGTGACTATCCAATTTAAATCTTCATGCAACTTCTCCAATGATCAAGGTAGATGGAGATGAATACGAAATAGTGATTAGGATCATTGATTGAAATAACTCAATTAGGTCCGCACTCGCTGGTTAGCTCGTAACTAACACCTGGGGTGTTACACTTAGAACAATATTATAGTAGCTCTTGTTTCACTATATCATATCTCACAACAACTTAGACTTAGTTCTAGCATTTAGCATCCATAAAGTTTTCAGGTTCATGATGATTTAAATGAGCCAAGTGATCCATACTCAAAGAAATACTAAGTTGTAAAGTAGGCATTAAAGAAACATTAACAGAGCAACTATTCATCATTTTCATGTGGAGGATAAATATTCATGAAACATATGGGAATAAGGGAAATATTTTTGATATTTTTATCTTATGCATTTTTTTTAAATGCAATAAATTAAAATAATGTAAATAGATAGGATAGGATACTTACCTTGGTGGGGGAGAGAATCTCCCCCAAGCTTGTCCTTTTGCTCATTGTGGTGGCAGGTAGTATTGGAACCATCCCGTCCAGCGTTGTGCTTCTTCGTCTTGGATAGCTTGCAATAGTTGAGCATTTTGTTGTGCCATATTCAAGGTTGCATCTTGCTCAACTTGCATTGCGCCCATGTCATTGATGAGTTGGTCCATTTCTGATCCTTGGCTTCGACGACCCCTCGCCCGTGTGGACGGACGGGGAGTGCGCACTCTTGGAGTGTGCTGTTGAGGCCGTTCCGTGGACCTTGAAATGTCCATGGAACTTGCCTCATCGCCTTCTTCTTCATATCTCCCTGTAGCTCGTGATGTGCCGCCTTACTCAAATTGAGCGGCTTGTGACATGCTCCCTTTCACCCTTCTTGGTCCTGCAACATTTTGGCTTCTTGCCTCTCAGTCCCAATTTATGGTTAGCATGCGCAGCGCATACAACCGACGCCTCTCACAAGAGAGAGAGAGATTTCGGCTGTATGGCCGGGATAAATCATTTTTATATCACCATTTTCATCTCTTTTTAGGACTTGAGTACTTATGAAGAAATCTTCGGTTACAACATCTCTAGGAGAGGCAATGTATTCAAAGTAATGTTTTCCATCTAACAAGTCCATTGTTTCCGCAATGCGAGTGATAAAAGAAGTGAAGAATATGGGCTCGCTTCTATGGAAAACATCAAACCAAAAGTGCACTAACATTTTGGCAGGTGAAACTTTTATTTTCTTTGTCATGGCATAGAGCAGTCTTAATTCATCATTGTAAAGAACTTGCACATTAGAGCCAGGAAGAAAAGTTATAGCCATCCAGTATCGGATCAAGCGCAAAGTAGGATTATGAATTTCATCGGTTTTAGGGTCAGAGCAATCATTAGATCCTGTTATAGTTTTCCAAAATTCAGCTTTATCAAATCTTCTTGTTTCATTAACGAGGTCTAGATGACAGTCATTATCAAAACCAAGTGCCATGCTAAAAACTCCCCATGTTAAATTATAGTCTTGATTAAACATGCGGAAGTAGACATTATTTTTAGTGGCTTGTAAAGAGCATAGAAGTTCAATGGTGAGTTTTTCTATTCCAAGTTCTTGCATTTACCAAAAACTTTCGCAACCGATTGTATTGAAAATAGTATTGAATTCCGCGGTCATACCTGTGCTATCCAAAAGGACAGGGTCGATGATGCCAGTATGTTCATACCCTCGGTGTCGGATGGAGGTATACCTTTGGTACTCTTCTTAATTTAGCATGAGGCGCTCTCGGGGTCGAACGTCCTCTCGGATGGCACTCCAAAGCTCCTTCTTGATGGAGCTTCTCTTCCTTCATCTTTATCATGGCGGGGTCATCGGGAGGAACTCCCTATGACACTCTTGGCCTTCTTGAGTGCGGAGGAGAACTTCCTCATCCTGCAACAATGAGCTAACACAAGAACACACTATGATAGCAGGGATTAGCGTTAGCGTTAGCTATTCCACTGTTAGTAGTCCTTGTGGGGTATGGCTACCTCCACAAACAAGATTTTGAGAGCAAAGATGAGAGTGGGACAAGCTTCTACTACTACAATTTTGTTGGGTTTTTGGTTGAGTGGCTAAACTTAAGCTAAACTTGAGAAAGATCTTGCTCAAATGGAGAGAAGAAGGGAGATTGTGTGCTCAGCAGAAATCAGCAGGTTTGAGTGTGAATTTGAGCACACATTGGAAGGGTATTTATAGGGGGAGAAGGGCTGGTGGCCAGGCCACTAGGCCAAGTTCGGCCGACCCCCCCCCCCCACGGTCTGGTTTTTGTTGCTTTCTCCCTTGGACATGGAAACTAGGTGATTTCAAATTCAAATTTGCCGACAGGGCATTATTGATGGGTCGGCCGAACCAATAATTACAGGATCAGAGTTGCTTTTACATTTGGACAGGGAATCTATTTGAATTCAAACTCCACTTTCTTGAAAGGAGCCAAATCTTGGTTCGGCCGAACCAGGGTTTGTCCCCTTTCAGCTTTAAACAGTGTGTCCAGAAAAGTAGAGACTAGTGGTGGACCAAAAGTTTTGAAATTTTCAGAGATTCCCTTGTCTTGTGTTTTGTGAAGGTAAAAGGTGTATGACAAAAGTGGGGACATGTTTAAAGTGATTCCCATGGACCATGGGAGCACTCATGCGTGCCAAAGTGTCCACATTTCAGAATTTGGATTGATGTGGGTGTTGGATTCTCCTTGAAGCATATGGGAATGGTCATGACAAAAGAATGATCGACCAAAATTCAAAAGGAGCTGGTGTTCAAATTTTGGGAACGTGATTAGGACACCAGGCCAACACCACCAGCGGTGGGTGGGCCCCATGGTGGGGTCGGCCGACCCCACCTAGGTGGTCCCACCACCTCAGGTGTGAGCAGAAATGATCTTTTTCAAGTTTTATTCATCTACTTATTTTATTTTGTCGAAATAAATTACCAAAATTAAACATGAAATGCAATGAAGAAAATTCAAAAATTGAAATGCAAGAATTAAATATGGGATAAATACTGATTTACCTTACCAGTAAGGGCTCCATGTTTTAGGTCCGTAGAGCAAGACCTCTCCAGTTCAGGTTCATTCTTCGGGTGCTTCGATCGGTCCCGGAGACGGAGACCGTGATGATCGCACCTCTTTCTTTCGCCATTCCTTCTTGGTTGATGCTTGTGATTCAGTGGAGTCAGCCTTGTTTATCACCTCAGCCTTACTTACCAGTTCAGCCTTTTTGGACCTTGGCGGTTGATTCTTCCGGCGAGGTGCATTTTGTGGCTTGTTTCTCCACAGATTCTTTCTTGCCTGTTGCATCAATTTATAGCCATTGAAAGGACATTTAATTCTCTTACCTGGGAGTTGGAAGTGGACTTGGCTAGATCCCACGTAGATGATGGCATTCACGGTGTTGAGGAACGGCCTTCCCAAAATGACGGGGACTTCGTCATCGGCCCCCATGTCAAGAATGATGAAGTCGGAGGGGATGTACTCATCTTGAACTTTGATAAGGATGTCTCTTGCCAATCCCTCGGGGAACCGGATTGATTGATCAGCCATCTGCAATTTGACAAAAGTAGGGTACAAGGGTCCCCCTAGCAAGTTCTCGTACATTACCTTGGACATGATGTTTACGCCGGATCCAAGGTCGCAGAAGGCATTGTTGAAGGTGTGTGGCCCGATCTCGCAGGTGATGGTAGGATGGCCAGGGTCACTCTTCTTGGCCATGAATGGCGGATCAAGAAGACAACCCGGGTTTTGCCTAACCGGAGGCTTACCAAACCTCATGGAAATTAACTTAACACCTTCAATTGGTTCCTCAGGTTTCCCAGGGATCTTACCTTGTTCAAATGATGGGACAGCTGCTGCTATTTGAGCTAATTGGGTTTCTAACATTTTATTAAAGCTCAATTGATTTTTCATAGCAGTGTTAAAGCTATCCATTTTCTCACTAAGATTTTCAAGAATCTTATCATTAGCCATTATTTTCTTATTTATGCTATCATTAATTTTAGATTGGCCTAAGACAAGATCTTTAAGAGAAGGTTGATTACCATAAGAATTATTAAAATTATTGTTGTAACCATTACCTTGATTTCCTTGGTAGAAGGGGCGCGAGTTCCATCCTCCTTGTTGCTGGGGTCGATACCCAATGTTGTTGCTGTTGTTGATGAAGCTCACTTCCTCCTTCGTCTCGGGACAGTTGTTGCCTGAATGATCTTCTCCACCACATACCTCGCACCGTGGATCAGCTTTGATTGCTCGTGCGGTGGCAGTGGGTCTAATGGCCTCTTGTTCCTTCTTGGAACTTTCCTCGATCTTTTTCATCAAGAGGTCCATTTTTGTTGAGAGCATGTCCACCTCATGAACGGTGTGCATACCCCTTTTCTTGGGCCGAAGGCGTTCCTCATTCCATCATTGGTTGATAACCATTTTCTCAATGAGGTCCTTAGCATCCTTGACATTGTGTTGTAGGAATGCTCCTCCGGCTGCAGCATCAAGGTGACTACGCGCTAATCCAGTCAGCCCATGGTAGAAACCTTGAATTAGGAGCCATTCTTCAATCCCATGATGAGGACAGGCACGAATGTACTCCTGGAGACGTTCCCATGCTTCGGGAATCGTCTCGTCCGCTTGTTGTTGGAAGCTTGAAATTTTACCACGGAGAGCACTTGTTTTGCCCATTGGGAAGAACTTCCTGAGAAAAGCGTTGGCTCACTTCTCCCAGGTGGTGACTTCACTCTTGTTGGCATAGAACCATTGCTTTGCCTTCCCAAGCATTGAGAATGAGAATAGGCGAAGACGGATGGCGTCAGCCGAGACGTTCTTGATGGTGAAAGTCCCACACACCTCCAGAAAGTGCTGGAGATGAGCATTGGCGTCTTCGTGTGGCTTTCCACATAATGGATTAGCTTGCACCATGTTGATGAGTGCAGGCTTGAGCTCAAAGGTAGCATCTCCAAAGTTGAGCTGCGGTCCGGTGGCAATGTTGTCAGTGGACGGCGCAGAGAACTCGGAGATGGTCTTTTGAGCCATAGCTTCCTCAGTTGATAATACGGAGCCTCTTTCCTCGAACGGATTTAGGTTTGAGATGAACCTTTGAGGTGGAACTTGATGGCGTCTAGTTCTTCTCAACAATTGCTCGGGATCTTCAATATAATTTGAAGGCAATTGGAAACCGTTCATGCACTGTCTAGCTTCACGATAACGAGAAACACAGACAGGGGTAAGCCCCTAACACTAATCGATAACTAAATTGATAATAGACTCCGGATTCAATTTTTTTTATTAATATTCCTAGACTGATGCTTTCCCCGGCAACGGTGCCAGAAATGTTTGTTGACACTTCTTAGCATAACCACCAGAGACAGGGTGCTAGGCTATCTCTGATAATGGAGCCAGAAGTGCCCTGAGGGTATTTCTTATGTCTATTGGATAATTCCGCAAGCGCACAAAATATACCGTTGTAGCACTTCACCCGGGAGTATTCCAAGGTATCGTTATTTATTTTTATCCCAAGGGAAAGCGGTTGCTAGGAATAATTAATAAAAAGAAAGAGAGATCCTTAAGTCTATACCAACTTAGTACCAGCTAGTGGTAGGGGGGTAAATCGATAGGTAGAGGAAAGGGTAATGACACCAACACACAACAAGTATTAAGATAACTAGTAGAGTATATCTAGGTGGGAGGACAACGAGTGAGTATAAGACTCCTATGACACTTACTTTACTCTTATGATTTATCCTATCAAATAGATGACTTATACCAAGATAGTACCTTACTACCGGTATGCAGGGGGTAGTGCGAGACAATAGAGGACAAAACCTCTACCCGAAGCGCCTACACACTTATGGGAGCCTACCTTTTAAGAATTTGCCTAAAACACGTGAGGGATACTAAGACTAGACAGGGCTGTCACCACCTGCTAGCACCCACAAACAATCCGTGCGACAAACAGTAATCAAAGCCAAGATCTAGTCTAAGCACCACGCTTACACTAAGTCTCACTATTCTAGCTGCGTACCAACAACTAGAACACCCTATGACAGGTGATGAACTAACACACGTTGAGTTGGGACAAGATCACTATCAAGTATAAAACAACTATGAAATAAGACAAGATACAACAATACTATAAAGAATAGTAAAGACTAAGTAAGAACTTAGTGAAGTAAAGTAAAGATAATATATATTGATAAAGATAAAGTCTTACAGAAGAAAAGGTACAAGAGCTATACCAGACTCTCCAGCAGACGACTCCGGAGACTCCGAGCGCAGCTCGACTCGACTCTAACTCCCACACTAGACTAATACTACTACTAAAGAGTAGGACTCTTGTAACTTGTGTTGTATGTTGTATGGTGTGTCTTGAAGAGGAGTGGGCAGCCTCTATTTACAGTGGAGAGTGGAGGGATGCCAAGTCAGCGATCCGTGTGCTCCTCAACTCTCCACCCTTGGATCCACCGCCTTGTAACCGCCATAAGATGGACGGCTGTGGCAATTTGAGCACATGGGAAGCATGTTTGGAGTCGGTGGAGGCCAACCGACCTTGCTGGGCACCAGGGGGGTTCGGCCGACCCCCCTATGACTGGTGGGCCTAGCCAGAATCTTCTAGAAGCTGTCCCCACCAGTCAGGGAGTATGCAGGTGGCTTGGGCCCACTTTCTATTGTTCGGCCGACCCACCCCTGGTGGGCTGGGCCTACCAGCGTGGTCCCCATCTGTCATAGACTCTCCCCATATGTTGGTTCTGTCTTGGTTGCTTCGTTTCATGCCTCAATCCGTGTGCCTTTGATCTCCACCGTTGAATGAAAGCACAGGTTGATCTGATGGATGAAATAACCTGGTTGGAGTGTCACACGGATCCTGCCATGTCACCAGAGCCAGGTGGGCCCCATGGGCAGTTTGGCCGACCCATGGCTGGGCCCCCCTTTGGCTCTGGTCTCCTCTATTTGATGTTGAATGCAATGTGTTGAAAGGTGGTGGCCTGGAGCAACATATCATGGTTCGGCCGAACCATGTAGTTAGCCCCTAGCTGCTCACTTTTGCACTGATTTAGTGTTTCCTGCAATCACAAGCTAAGAGTACATGTGGAACTAGTTATTGATAAAATATGCTCATGATATGTTTATCTTCCCTTGAATCCGAGGCCTGTTGACGGTGTTTGAATGTGGAATTTTAGGGTATATCCACCGTCAACACCTCTATCGACGTAGTCCCTCGGGTGTGCTCCAGCGCTGCATTCCCTTCAGTCAAGGCAAACGCCTACTCGAAGAAATACACACCGGAGCCTGCGGTCACCACGCCGCACCAAGAACTCTAGTCGGTAACGCCTTTCGGCAAGGCTTCTACTGGCCAACCGCCGTGGCCGATGCTACCGAGGTGGTACGCTCTTGCGAGGGGTGCCAATACTACGCTCGGCAGACACACCTACCGGCCCAAGCTCTCCAGACGATCCCCTCACTTGGTCGTTTGCCGTATGGGGACTGGACCTTGTCGGGCCCCTCCAAAAGGCGCCTGGGGGCTTCACCCAGATCGAGGCTCGGCCGATCACCCAGATCAGCTCGGCACAAGCGGTGTTATTCTGCATCGACATCGTTCATCGGTTTGGTGTCCCAAACACCATCATCACTGACAATGGCACGCAGTTTACTGGAAAGAAGTTTCTGGCCTTCTGCGACCCACATACGAGTGGACTGGGCGGCTGTAGTGTAACAACCCTAACAATCCACACAACCTAAAAATCCCAACCAATTAAAATTTTTCATTTATTTATTATGAAAACCCATTTTTCTTGTGCAAGCATATAGGTTTCATTATGAATTTGGTAAATAAAGGAGTATAGCTTGCATTTTAATTCCATTCACATAGAATAATAGCCTATGCATCACATTTGGGATTTATTGCAATTTATGTTTGTATTTACTCAATATTTAAAATGGGCAATATATGTATATATACACTAAAATGAAAATAGAAAAAGGAGAGAGAGTTAGGCCAGCCCAAACCAGCCCGGCCTTCTTCTCCTCACCTCACCCGCGCGCGCGCTCCACCCCGCCTCCCCGCACTGGGCCGGCCCAACACCGCGTGCACGCGCGATGCCGACCGCACGCGCGCGACCGTTTCACCCGCTTCCCCGCAGCCGCTGACCACCCGGCCCCGCATGTCAGCCGCTGACCCTTCCACTGTTTCTCTTCCACACGAAGACGACGCCACCGGGTCACGCAAATGGCATGACCGACAGCGCCACGCATGGCAGAGCCCTGACCCCGCTGTTCCCCTCCTGTCCCCTCCTTTCTTGGCCGCCAAGCGAACCCGCGCCCATCCGGAGCCCTAGATCCACTCGAGCCACGGCCCTTCGATCGGTCGAGCGCGATCAGGACCGTTCGCCATTGGAGCTGGCCAAGCTCGCCTATAAAAAGGAGCTCACCCCGAAGCCCTACCCTCATTTCCCCTCGCCGCCACCGCGGCACAGACCGGCACACTGCACCAAACCGAGAGAGAGAGCGTAGGAGAAGGGCGGAGCAGAGGAGGAGAAGCTGCCGGAGCGCCGCCGCCGCGGAGCACGCCGGAGCCGGACACGGAGGAGAAGCCCGAGCTGCGGACGAGGAGCGGCACGGCACTGCGATCGCTCTGCACGGCTCTGACTCGCCACTGCATCGCCATCCTAGCTTCACCGACACCACGGTGAGCCACCGCACGCTATGTCCGAACCTCACCCTGCTTTTGCCATGGTGTTCCGCCCACGGGACGCGCAGGCACGAGCCTTTACCGACTCAGGAAGATCACCTGCACCATGCACTCATACGACCGGCCGAAACCCCCAGACTACAAGCTTGCTAGACCGAGAACGCAGCACGACGCGTTCTCGGCGGAGCGCGCTCACCACCGACGCGTTCCGACACCGAATCACCCGTTCCGAGCAATCCGACTAGCACCCGTATAGGTTAGAGCATCATGGAGCACCGCCACGACCCCTTGAGCTAGCTACGCGGATCTAAGCGCTAGAGGAAGCCTCGTCCACAGTGCGCCGCGACCTCGCCGGAGCGCCACCGCGGACCGGAGCCAAAAGGAGGCCCTGCCCTGTCACTAGTTCACCACTAAGCGGACGTATGCCCGTTTAGTCACGCCAATTTGACTGAACCACGTCCGGTTATACCAAAATGAGACCGTAAGCACCTTGCCGTCGTCAGCCGCCGCCGGCGACACGCCGCCGCCACAACCGAGCACCTTGGGAATCTCGGTAGCCAAAATTCGTAGTTGCTATACCATCGCCATAGACCCTGGAGGCGTATACATCTCCTAGAAGACCTCCTTAGCCCCGCCGGAACCTCCCAGTCGCGGCGACATCGCCGCCGATGACTGGAGCATCTCAATACCGCGACCAGGAACAAAAACCAACCACCTCGGACAGGCTTAGTTGCGGAAGATCGAACCTCCATAGCCCGGAACACCGCGAGGTGCGTTCTCGGGGAAACGTGATCACCGCCGACACGATCCGCCTCGCCTAAATCCGTTTCGAGTACCCCCCGATCGCCTCGCGCTGCGGAGAGAGGCCGACGAGGTTCGCCAAGTCTGCCTCAGCACCGCCGCGTAGATAGCCGAGCCCCGAATCATGTCTGTCGCCTTGGCTACGTGCGCCTCCACCTCGTCGGAGAACCGCCGTATGCCGAGGGAGAGAAGGAGGCCATACCACGACTCTAACCCGCCACCATCTGGCCGGACGACTGCCTGAGCACGCCAATTGGGGAAAGCCGAGCCCTGTCTTGCCGAAATATGGTCATCGCCGCCCTGTCATCGTCCGCCGCACCGGAGAGACACCGCCGCCTTGAACAGACGCCCTGGAACCCTGCTAGCACCAAATCTCCGATTCGCTCGAGCCTCCCCGAGAGAGCTCGGGAGAGCGGCACCCTCGGCGCACCAAATCTCCGATTCGCCCGAGCCTCCCCGGGAGAGCTCGGGAGAGCGGCACCCTCAGCGCCCAAATGTCCGATTCGCCCGAGCCCCGCCGAGGTACGCCGAACTCCGCCGAGCTCCGCTGAGCTACGCCGAGCTCCGCCGACCTACGCCGAGCTCCGCCGAGCTACGCCGAGCTCCGCCGAGCTACCCCCGACCACCGCCGAACCCCGCCAAGCTCCGCCGAGCCCCGCCGAGCTACGCCGACGCCACCCCCGACCTCTGAGAACCACCCCCGACCTCTGAGAACCACCCCCGACCACCGTCGAGCTCGCCCGACCAACCGCCGAGCTACGCCGACGCCAGCGACTCTCTGGGAACCAGCATCGAACACCTGGTGGGCGACCATCGGGTCTGTGTTCTGACGAGGCGCCACATGCCGCACTACTGGACCCGCGCGCCACGTGGACCAATCCCGAACTGCCCCTGATTAACCGACCAATTTTCCCATTTTCAGAAAATAGGATAATCTTCGGAAATTCATAACTTATTCATACGATGTCCAAAAATTGCGCACCATATATCAAAATTCTCAGAAAAATGAGATCTACAATCTAAGACTATGTTTGTGTGCATTTGGCTCTTTGTTTTATTGAATTTTTCTGAAATACTCTATAGGAGTCGCTGATGCGACTATTTCGTGTTCGATTTCAGAGCCGGAGGAGGATCTGACTAAGGAAGACGACCACGAGTACTTTCAGGAGCTAGGAGACGACTACGAAGGTGCCACGTCCCACCAAATCCTTAGATCCTATTCACGCATTACAAATGACATTGTTGCTATTGCTTTATGATTATGTATGGATTGGTTGCATGGTAGTATATTTGAATTCCCTGCCTTGATAAGACTTTACCCTACTATCCGCTGCTAGGTTAGCTGCTGCTTAATTTACTGTTACTCTTCCACTACTTACTACATGCTATATGCTATGTGGTGGAATTGGGACGGTGCATAACTGATTATAACCACTGGGAGAGAGTGCTGCGTGCGTCTTGGGTGCGTGGTAAGGGTTGATGTCGACCAAGTGGGATGTGAGACAAGCCTGTGGGGCAAGTCGTGCCGGGGGTGCAACCTGGGCATCCCCACGAGAGATACCTGTGGCGGGTAATGACTTATGAGGTGGTTCCGGGATGTGCATTGAAGTCCCGTGAGCGGAGGTGCCGTGATGGCACGGGGAGAGTATCCCCTAAGTGGAGATGCCTGCTTGGTCACAACCTAGGATCTGACTAGTGACCGGAAACATCTGGATTCCCTTGCTACTCACTCGCTTCTGATGGGCGGGAGACGGCTGGACTACTTGGTAGGGCGGTGCCACTACTGCTAGGTTGAGAGGTGATAAGGGTGGACGGTGACGGATGGCAGATTCCCGTACCGTTCTAGATGCGCAGTACCACTGATGGGGCCCGGTACTGCGTCTCCCAGTCTCAGCATGACGGTGTTGGATCCGGAATATCCCAGGGCTGAGTGGTAGGGTGGTACCGACCTAGGCAAGCAAGCACCCGGAATTCTGCCTAGATGATTGTACAGCATCGATGATGGCTAATCTTGTGAGTAGTGAAACCTCTGCAGAGTGTATGGTTGATCGATCGATACATAAGCCAACTCGTTGGCTATGGACCTTTTCTAATGTTTCTGCAACCACTATTAGATGAGAGCATATTCTTTTCTCCCCCTGGATAACATTTTTCCGGCAGTGTACCCGTTGTGGTAGTGTGCCGCTGAGATAGGCCCGAGAAGGAGTTGGGCCTGTCGAATGAGAGTGAGGTGTGGGTATGTGAGGTGTGGTGATGGGAAAAGGGATGATGGTGTTAACTGGTGATAAAACTTGACTAATTAAACATTGATTACAGCTGCATAGGAAAACCTCAGCCTATAGGTCTGCTTGTATAGCCTTGCATCCACTTTTCACAAAGCAAATGCTGCATAGGTGGGCTCCGTGGCCAGTACAAATCGTACTGATAAATTTGCTGTCAGGTGACGAGAATGAGTACGACTTCGAGGGAGATGATGACGAGGAATAGGGTCACGTGCTACACTCAAGTTGGCCGTGAAGGATGAATCGCTTCCGCATCTTCTAAAGCTTCTTTGAATGTTGATTCCGCCAATGTGGCGATGTAATAAATGTTTATGTAAGACTTAATTACCGTTGTATGGATCCTGGTGTCAACTAAGATATGGGTAATTTCATGGATTGTCCCAAGCAATCTGTTGAATTACAATTCGAGCCTGTGGATTTCTCTTCACGGAAATCGAGGTCGTTTCATGTAGCCCACCCAAGAACGAACGGCCAAGTAGAACGTACCAATGGCATGATTCTCTAAGGCTTTAAGCCGAGAATATTCAACCAATTGAATAAGTTCGGCAAGAGGTGGCTGACAGAGCTCCCAGCGGTGATATGGAGTTTAAGGACTACGCCAAGCCGAGCCACGGGCTTCACGCCCTTCTTCCTGGCGTATGGCGCTGAGGCCGTCCACCCCACGGACTTGGAGTACGGCGCCCCGAGGATCCGAGCCTATGATGAACAGGGCAATCAGACTACCCGCGAAGACGTGTTGGACCAAGTCGATGCAGCTCGGGACATGGCCCTATTGCACTTGGCCAAGTACCAACAGTCATTACGCAAGTACCATGCTCGGCGCGTCCAGGGCCGAGCCTTCAGCGTAGGCGACTTGGTGCTGTGGCTCAGGCAGGACAACAAAGGACGCCACAAGCTCACCCCGCCGTGGGAAGGATCATTCATCATCGCTGAGGTGCTACGCCCCAGCACGTACAAGCTCGCAAACGAGAAGGGCGAGGTCTACAACAACGCTTGAAACATCGAATAGCTACGTCGCTTCTATCCATAAATTTCCGAGCATTGTACAATTCGTAAAATCTTAAAATAAATAAAAAGACCCGACTTCTACTCTTTTTACCTGATTTTTGGATTTTCGATCCGAGCCTACACTCGGAAGTGAAATGACTTTTCATTTCCCTGCGCAATAGAAAAGTGAGGCTCGACCTAACCTACGGAAGGGCCGACCCTCCCTCAGGGGCTAGGACGGGGGGAACCCCCGGACTTTCCCGAGTCTCAACGATTTCGAAAACGCAAAAATTTCAAAACTCGCTGATACCAGCTATAACAGAACCGCCTAAATCACGTGGCCCACAGGCACCTGTCAACGTCACTAATGACATCTGACAGCTGGGCCCGTGTTCCAGATTACCTAGACGGGCTCTGCCGGGCTACATAAGCACCCATTATCTCCAACAGGATCCCATTGCGAAGCCATTACAGAGTTACAACATTTCATAACAAAATACATCAGAGTAGAATTTGCAGAAGAGTAAATAGTACTTAATATTACAGACCAGTGTTTGAATAAAATTAAGTGCAGTTATTACAGACCATAAATTAAAACGAGTAGCAGTAGTGTTTGGATCAACAGTACGACAGATAGTTTAATATTACACGAACCCTGCCCAAGGGTTTAACCTTAATCTTCTTCACTCTCCTGGACGATGGTGACGCAGCACGGGGCGAGACAAACTTCGGTCTCCTGCTGCCCTCCTGCAACGGGGTTAACAAACCCTGAGTACATGGGGTACTCCGCAAGACTTACCCGACTAAAAGTGTAAGATTAGACTCAGGAATGCAGGCTGAGGGGAAGTCAAGGTAAGGCTTTAGCAAGAGTTCAAGAGTTTTGCGGAAAAGCATTACTAGTCCTATCTCAATATTTTATTTTAATAATACTATTTATCATTAGCCATTTCTCCAAGTTCTTTCTCATATATCAACATTCTCTCATTTGCTTAATTCATTCAAAAACAATCCTAGTTCCGAACCACTTTCCGATGTAGGGGTGAGGATCAAGGCTCCATAACCGAGGAGCAACGACGATTCGAATCGATTATTACCCAGCTGGGAATCCCTATCCACACTGCGTATGTAGCACTTAAGCTTGCATACGCCAACCCCGCCTACCACGGCTTTTCATACCCCGGAACCGGTCCTACGCCACCCGAGAGCACAGTACTCCTCTCGTCTCCAGGCACGACGGCCACGAGGGTACACGCTACTCTCGCCATCTCTCCACTCCCAGTGTGTGGTTGTCGGTTCCAGCAGTAGAGCCACCGGAGTCAGAGGCTTTCCGTAGTATGTGGCTAGTTGCAAGGTCTTGATCACAGCAGGCCTGACAACGAACGGTCCCTAATATTTTTCCGTTAGAAACCATGCATTGGGACTCTAACCCAAGTACACTGGTAACTACCCGGTTTTCACATCCCTTTCCGATGGTGAGGATCGTTGGGACTCTAACCCAACAGATGGTCGACCAAACGGAACAACCCATCCCCGTGGATGACAATGAACTAGCTAGGAACACTGCCAACCAACAAGGACGTACCATTCCCATAAAGTGTTTCATTGGATTAATCTCATCACAGTTCAAAATAGTATTTTCGCAAACTAACCATTAGGCATGACTAAGCATTTTTGGTAATACTTTTAATAAATCAGGTTCTCAAGTATTGTCAGGTATTCAAGGGTGGAAATGCATCAATTGGTTGTCACCCAACTCCTATTAACCTAATGCAGTAGATTAACTCAAATGATAAATATTTTTAAATAACAAGGAGGGGCTGAATGCACCGGGGCTTGCCTTGGATTGTGTAGAGTGTCGGATCCGGGTCAGTTCCACAAATATCAAATCCTTGTACAACTTCCTGAGTAGTCTGCTCAAATGGACCCTCAGACTTTACCTCCGGATTCTCGGTCACTACACGTTTGCAATGAATGAATGTATGAATGTGATGCACATGAAATGACAGAATAAAATTAAATAATAAGTATTGCCCACACGTGAACAAAATCCTACCATAGACTAGCCATGATTACTCTAATTCACAATGTCCTAGGTCATAAAGGTGATTGACCTAGAATCTCAATCAATCCAAAAATCACACCATCCAATAATCATTCCATTTCCTATTCCTATTATTAATCATTTAAACTAACATATAATTTTAATAAATACTTAACCATTTCCATTTGATGCCCAACCTCCCCAACAGATAGATTTCAGTACCAAACAGTGGCACAATAAATTTGATGATTTTTGGAGCAACACAAAAATTATTTAAAATCATCGAAGTTCCTTTTATCATTTAATGTGTTGATTTTTAATTAATACAGAAAACACTCAAATCATGCATTCAATATTTTTATTAAATTATACACATCTCAGAGAGTATCTAGAAATATTTTCATAATTTATGGTGCAGTAGATTAATCCACACAAAAAGATTAAAACCTAACACTATTCATTTAAATGAAAATGAAAAAGCAATAGAAAATCGCTTGGAAAATTGAAACGGCCATTCGGCCCACCATGGCCCAGCATGGCCCAGGCCACAGCCGCGCGCGCGCCACCGAGCCGGCCCACAGTCACGCAAAGGCCCAGAACGGCCCGCACGCGCCCGCGCGCACTCGCCCCCGAGCCGGGTCGCTGACAGGCCGGCCCCAGCCGTCAGCCCCGCGCGCGCTTTCTCCCTCACTTTCACTACCGCTGACAGGCGGGCCACCCATGTCAGGGTCGTCTCCTACCTCCAGCCGCCGCTCCCGCGCGCGCGCGTGCGCATGGCACGGTGCGGACTTCGCCGCCGGCGACCCTAACAGCGAGCGATCTCGGTCGAACTCCTACCCCAAGACCCTAGCCGACTCCCTAAGAACCTATCCCTAGCTCTAGCCGCCTCCGACGAGCGAGAGCTCACCCATGGCGGGCCTCGGTGGCACGGCGAGGCTGTTCCGGCCGCGGTGGCATGGTAAGATCACAGGAAAAACGCCAGGGAGAATGAGGGGCTCACCACGAAGCTAACGGGCGAACTGGATGGCGAAGAGGCGATGCGGTGAGGATGGCTTTACGATGACGGCGGCGGACACGGCTCGGTCGTCGGCAACGAAGGTCTGTTCCGACGAACCTGGTGCACCACATCACCAACCACTGCGCGCATCAGAAACTACACCACCACGAGAACTTAGAACACTACCCCGGGAGTAAGAATGATCACTCAAACCAACCGGACGAGGAGAGGATGACCGCGACGGAGCTCCGGTGCCGACCCAAAGACGGAGATGCTCACCGAGAGCTACCCAGGGTACGACGGCTCACGCGACGGGCACCAAACGATGCGCCACGAGCTTGGCTACCTATCTGGGAGATGGAGAGGGTGGAGATGGCTCGGTGGCAGCGAATTCGGTCACGAACGACGAGGAGGTCGCCGGCGGCCGCTCGGGAAGAAATGAGAAATTTGGGGCTCGTCGACTTTAAAAAGGCCGGGAAAGGATGGAGATGAGGTCGGGGCGTCCGGGGCCCCCTCGTCGGCCGCTTGACAATGCTGCGGCGTGCCCACGCCGGCCGAACGGCGCTCGGCGCCGGTCGCGGCACGCGCGCGTACGGCCGCGACGTGAACAGGGGGACCCCCCTCCTAGCTACAGTAGTAGGCTGTGTAGGTCAAACCCTATTTGATTCAATTTGCTCTGATCCAGCCAGAATCTGATGAAGTGGTGAATACAAAAGTTGTAGAGAATTTTGTGTAGATCATTTTTGCTTTTGACACCTATTTCAAATTCGGCCAAACTTTCAAACTACAGCAAAGGGGGTAAAAGTGAGGTTTGAATTCCAAACTGAAATTTTAAAATTACTTTTGATTTTTCTTAACAACTTGAAAATTGGTAAACATGAAAGTTGTCCTACTCAGAGAGCATGACAACTTCTATTAAGGAAATTTTTGAAGATTCTTAATATTTTTGAAATTGAAGTTTCAAATGTAAATTTCAATATAGTAATTTGAGTTTAATTTGAATTTTTATAATATAACTTCAAAATATCCAAAAATAAAAGTTGTTCCATTTTAAAAGCTCTACAACTTTCATTAAGACATTTTTCTTAGATTCCTTATAGTTTTTGAATTAGGGTTTTTGGTCAACTTTGGGGTTTAATTTGATTTCTTTTTTAATTTTTTTTATTTTGATTAAGGACTTAATCACACAATCAATACTAGCTGAAATCAAATCACTCTAGGCCCTAAGCACAATCATATGCAGATGCTTAAATTTAAATATGATGACATGGCAGATTAATTAAATTGTAATACCAGAGGTATTACAACAAGGTCTCCGACGAAGGAAATAACAGGTAAAGACACCTACCTCGTCTTCGGCACCACCCTCCTCTTCTTCGCCGTCCCCGCGCTCGGCGAAGCGACGGACGACGTGGGCTGCGTCGGCAGCGGAAGAGTGGGCGCCGCCGCGGCGTCCGGGCCGGCATCGCCCTGAGGCGGGGGCCCTGCCTGGGCGCCAAGCGTCGCCTCGACGTCGCCGCCCCTCGGCAGGAAAGCTTGAGTCAGGGAGGACCCTAGCTCAAGTTCCGGCGTGTTGGCACGGGCCGGCTCCGGCTCCGACGGTTTCCGCTCACCGCTCCCCCCGCCTTCGGCCGTCGCGCCGATCAACGACGCGTCAGAGGGGAGGGTGCGCAGAAACAGGATCTCCCCGGTCTCACCGGCAGCGGCCAGGCTTGGCTCCGGCGCCGGGTCAGGGCCCGTTCCCGGCCTCTCCAGCGAGCCCTCGCGGCCGCTGGAAGACGGAGCCGAGGCTCCGATAGTCACGCTGCCGGAGGCCGCGCCTTCAGACGCGGTCCCCGGTAGTTTCCCCTGGGGGCTCGGGTCACGAGCCCCAGCACTTCCGCCAGCGGGCGCTGACATTGGAGCCTTCCCAGGCTCGTCGGTGCCCACCGCGGGCTTTGTAGCCACAAGGGGCCGGTCCAACACTGTAAAATCAAAATATTCTTCTTCTTCATCCTCCTCGTCTTCGTCGGAGACGGTGTCCTCCTCCGGCTCCCCCGCCTCCTGACGGCGACGACGGCGCTGGGAGGATTCCTCCGTCCTCCGAGCCTTCTTCTGCTTCAACGCGGTCTTCCGGTCCTTCTCCGCCTTCGCCGCCTGGTCCCGAAGACGGCTCTGGGTTCGCTGAACCTTGTCCTCCGGGACAAGCGGGAGGGAAGGCTTCCCGGTACGGGAAAGGCCCTGAGACGAACGAAAAAAGAAGTCAAGAAAAAGGCTGACAGAACTGCAAAATCGACGAAGCAGACGACACTCACCAGTGCGATGATGCCCGTATGGGGGCGCACGGGTATCCGGTTCACCTCGTCCCAGGTATGGTGGCGGCCCACCATGTACTTAACCCAGCGCATGATCTCTTGCTAGCCGATGTCCTGGGGCAGCATCGCTGTGCCCTCCCGTGACGACCCGACGAGCATCTGGTTCAACGCCAGCCGATGGTCCATCAGCGGCAACACTGTCAGCGCGTGGAACTTTGCCGCCACAGCGGCTCCCGTAAAGCCGCGGTCGCGCAGCGTCTGGAGCGCGTCGAAGTAGGCGTTGAGGTGCTTGGCCTCCTTTGCCGGGCACCCCTAATCCCATTGAGGGAGGGGAGCGACCAACGCCCTTCCCGTATACTTGGGGAAGGCGTCCCCGTCGTTGCGGAGGTAGAACCAGCCGTGGTGCCAGCCCTTGTTGGAGGAGGGGGCGTTGCTGGGGATGTACTCGCCGGAGCAGATCACGAAACCCCATCCCCTCGCACGCGGGATCTCCCACGGCTTCTTCGGACCGGCCATCTTGGTATACCAGTCGACGCGGGAGATGCGCCGCCATAGATTCCAGTGCGGGGGTACCCCGAGGTACCCCTCGCACAAGGCGGCATAGATCGACGCCTGCGTGATGGAGTTGGGGGTGAGGTTGTGGAGCTCCAGCCCGTTGACGAAGAGCAGCGCCTGGCAGAAGCGGCTCAGCGGCGACCCGAGCCCGCGCTCGTGGTAAGCGGTGAAGCTCACCACGTACCCCTCATCGGGCTTCGGCTCGTCATGGTCGTCCGACGGCACGACCCACTCCAGGCGCTCCGCATTGGTGCGGGGGCGTAGGAGCCCCAGCCCCACGAGACGCTCCAGATCCGCCTCCGTCACGAAGCTGCGAGGCCACGGCTCCATCCTGAGGATGCTAGCGGCGGCGGTGTGAACCGGGGAGGAAGACATGGCGAGCTAAAGGAGAAGAACGGGGAGAAGGCAACGACGTCGGTCGCGGTGGCGCTTCTCACTCGAGCAAGCAACGAAGGCGAAAGGGCAGACGACGAAGGCAAGAAAGCGAACGGTTGCGCGAGCAAATGGCTAGGGTAGAAAGAAAAAACCGTGAGTTTTTCTTATATACCCGGGCGACGGATCGAAGGAGATGCGGAGGATCCACCGCATTAACTGCGCGGGGCCCGCCACGATCCCCACGTCGCCGCCGTTTTCGCGCACGCAACCGCATCGACTGCCCCAAACCGTCGCGTCCGTCAGGCTGCGCGCCTCAAAAGGTAAGCTGAATCATTACGCCTGCCTGCCTCGATTCCGCCGATACATTCCCCTTCTTGACGATGGAACCTCGGGCTTGGGCGCCCGTTACGTTCCCAGGGGATCGAAGACTGGCCCATAGTGGCTCGAACAGTCGCCCCAGGGGAACCGAGTTAGGGACAGTTAGCGGATGGGTCACGAAAACGGCCAGTATCCCGACGCCCGAGCATCACAAGGGACATCCCGTGCTGTGTCCAAGTCCCAGTAGTGAGTTGGTTACGTAGAATCCCTCCGTGGGAGGCATCAGGCCCTTGGGACCCATCGAAGAGACCCGACATCCACTAATTGACCCTCGGAAAACATTTGGAGTGTGCTCAGGCCACTAGCTGACCCCTAACGAACGAGGCACGGACCTCCACTTGGACCAAGCCGTTTGCAGCTCACCGGAAATGCTGACTCGTGCCCCAGCGGGGAAGTCAAGCAGGACCAAACCTTCCTCTTCCCAAAAAAAGAGCGTGGAGGTCGAATTAAAAGAGACAGGGAAGAGCCCGATCGATCTCCGATACGAAAATGGAGGCTCGGGAACTTGCTCTGCACCTTGGAAAGACCACCGAACTACCTCCCTAACACGATGGGAGGCTCGGGGGCTCCGCTTCCAAAGGAACAACCCCCCAAAATAAATCAAAATAACACCCGAGGACTAATAATCACGATTTTAAGCCTTTGGAGGGATATAACATCCCTCCAAAGCCTCGGGGGCTACACCCGGCGGGTGCGCTCGTGCGCACCCACCGGAAAAAACAACTCATACTTCATCTCTTCGACAGGAAGAACCGGCGTGAACCTGTGGAGGAGTGCCATCACTCCGCCACAGGTTCGGGGGCTACTGTCAGGTACTAAAGTATGGGGTACCCAACTTCGATGCGAAAACATACATTCCCAACACGGCCTGACCCAGGTAAGGCCAATGGAAGCCCACGAAGGCCGCGCCTACGGAGGCCCATGATGATGCATCAACGCAAACCTACCCTCGAGGAAGCGGCACCCTCGGGCGCCAATTCTCCGATTCGCCCGAGCCTCTCCGAGAGAGCTCGGGAAAGCAGCACCCTCGGGCACCAATTCTCTGATTCGCCCGAGCTTCACCATCCCTCTCAAGTGCAATCTTCCAAAGGCATCCCATGCATAGTTGACGTCAGCAGAGCAACCTTGGACCACAAGGGACCTCTCTGACCACTTTATAGGCATGGTCCCATCGGATGGGCCCCTCGACACAACAGCGCCCCGACTGCGCACGTTCGTCATACCAACTGCCCCATCTCCTCTGGCAGGCGATCTGACGGTCCTCCTCCTCCCACGTCGCTACAGGGACAGTCAACTGTATGGTTCCCCGGGCTGACGAGGGTATTCGCCAACTACGACGGCGACCGCCATACCTCGGCCACACGTGTGACATCAGGAAATGGAGGACGACGGTCGTCCGGCCAACCAGGTGGAACGGGTGAGCCTTACGACCGGTCTTGCCAACCACCTGGAATGTACCTCACAAGGAAAAAGAAGCGTCTGAGGGAGTACACTTCCCCCGTTCTATCCCATCGGGCCCCCGATGGCACCAAGGCTTCCCGAGCCTCGGGAGCTTGTACCCGAAGGTCAACCTATCTACTCGTTGCACTGTGCAGGAACGGACACGACGGCATGACGTATTGCCATGCAGCCAACCATAACCAGCACTGTGAGGCGCCTTGGAACTCACCAATGGAATAGTGGCAGATCAGCCGAGTGACTAATGCCATGCCACCGAAGCGCCAAGACGAAGGCGTAGCTGACGATCGCCACCAGTCATCGCCAACTCCGCCATACCGAGTACTGTAACACACTGTGTAATGCTAGCCCTTCCCTTGTAACTATAAAAGGGAGGGCAGAGGCCAGCCTTAGACGATCTCTCTCAATCTCTCACAAGCTCACTCACAATCACAGCCACTCAACAACAAACAACAAAAAGCAATCTGTACGCACTTAGACTGTCACACCCAATTTTAAGGATAAAATTGAATGCATAACCTTATGTGCGTCCCAGGATCAGTCACACACATAAGCCGACAAATACAACGTAATATCAAAATACAATGATCAAATACATAACGTAGTAATACTTAAAATAGAACCTTTAAGAAGCAAACAGCGGAAAGACACTCTGATCTTCGCGTGTAGACGCCAACTCTACAGGGACACAACTGACTGGTTGACCACAAGCCTAAACATCTCCTGAGGTGTGGGGGGGAATAGCAAGAGTGAGTCCATGTCGAACTCAGCAAATATAACATGGGGTTTATGAGGCTCAAACAGGATAGACACGGGTTTACAGCGGTTTGCTTTTAATTAAGCATCTTTTATGCAATTGGATAGCAACAAGTTGAATAAGCCCATAATTCATGATCATAAGTAAACATAATTAGTGAATTGCAACAATCAATTAGCAACAAGTCAACATCACCCAAAAAGATAACTACTCCGTGAGTTTTCCGGGCCACTCGTGACCGTGAGCGCGGCTAGTATACCAGTTTTACACTCTGCAGAGGTTGTGCACTTTCACTATGAGCCGTGATTCCCATTTGCTCGGGGTAGCTAGCCCCATAACACTACCAAGGTGAGCGAGCAGGGTTTCACTATGAAGTCTTTCAAAGTACTCCGTCTAACAAGTTAGGGCCGCTAGGAACCCGGCAAGCAGATGTAGAGCCCCCTTTCGTCGTGGCACAAGGTCACGCAGGTTATACACACTCGGACAGGAGCCGCACTATACCCGAGTCGTCAGGTCCCATCACGCCTTTCGGTAACCTCTAACAAGCTAGAAAAAGGACCTATACTTGACTAAAACCAGAGCCATGTAGCCCTCATAGTTGCACTGTAAGTCCCAGCTTTTGCTGACAGATCATTACCAAGGGGGAAGGATATGGAGCATCACAAAACTATGCTCGAATCCCCTAGTTCCATGTTGCTAAAAAGACATCTTTCAATGTTATTGCATATTCAATTAATCAAGTTTACATGATCATGATTCCAATAGCGCGCTAGCATCAACTACCCAATGCATAAATCCCATAGGTGATCAAGGAACAAGATAACAATAACAAGGTAGACACATGCACATGAAATTAATTATTGTGGTGAATAGGACAACAAGGAAGATCCTATGCTATACTTGCCTTAGACTTGAGATCATTTTCTTTGATTCAAACCCCTGAAGACTGCTTCTTGATTCACCACGTAATTCTCACCGACTATACTCGATCGATCACCACATCAACACACATCGTTCAGCAGACATACACAAAGTAAATAAGGATAATAACTAAAACGTACACCAAACAGTAACAAAATAGTTTCAAAAGGTTATAAAACTATTCTACTCATTCCAACGAGCACATTGATATAAAGATCACGAAAAACAGAGTTACCGTCGAAAAGATACAACTATTCGAAGATTTGCTTTTATAAAACAAAACAAAATTCAACTATAAACTTTATTTAAATAATGAATATTATTTTAGAGAAACAACTAAAT
Source organism: Eremochloa ophiuroides (assembly GCA_038502445.1). Classification (NCBI taxonomy): domain Eukaryota; kingdom Viridiplantae; phylum Streptophyta; class Magnoliopsida; order Poales; family Poaceae; genus Eremochloa; species Eremochloa ophiuroides. Next base: position 33,359,673 of record JAHLJS010000009.1, read on the forward strand.
TAGATTACACATATTAGAATTGTTTTAACAAAACCAAATAGAATAGTTATTCTTTTATTCATAAAAGATCAAAGTTGAATTACTTTTATTTAGAAAACAAGTGATAGCGGACAATTAAATTAATATTTTATCTAAAGGATATAGACATGTTAAACAACCTTACTTCCGCGTAGAGTGTGATGAAACAAATCCAACACAATTTGAACCACTAAAATTGAAATTAAAACAAATAAGTTATGAATTAAATAATATTTCCTTTTGTAAAATAATAGCTTAAATATAATTACGAAATTTAAAAAGTTCAACATATATATAACAGTAGCAAATACACGTAGACAACGTAAATACGAATCTATCACAATTTAAATGGATCAAATCGGAATTAGAACGGAGAAACGGCGGCCGAAATACGAACCGGTGACAGAGTTGTAAATAAATCGTCTTCAACCTCTGGTCTTCTTCTCCATCTAGCTGTTCACATACAGGCAATGGTGGGGAGTTGCTGCTGCTTACTGCGTCGCAGAGGGGAAGAAGATCGTCTGCTTGGCAGCACAGTAGCATCATGGCGGCTTTCCTGCGGCCTGCAGGAAGTAGGCGTCGGAGGGGCCTGCTGGTGGCCTGCTGCCCTGCTGCTCGATGCCCAGCTTTAGATGCTTATTGGAACTTGCTGCTGCGGTGGACAGGGAAGCTCAAGGGGGCGACTGGGTGGCCGTGTGCGCAGCTACGAACAGAGTAATAAACAATAGGAGATGAGAAGGAATTCGTGGCGGATGCTGATACAGGCACGAGAGACATAATATAGATGAGTTCCAAAACAAACATGGTAATATTCTCTCACCTCGAGTGATGAATGAACGCCAGCCAAAAATTTGGGCAATGGAAACTGACGATGGTGACGCTAAGTTGGGGACGCCGTCGAAGAAAGAAAGGGGAAAAATCTAATTCACAGGATTCCTGGCATTCCTTGAGATAATTTGTGTGATTTGTTCAAGGAATTGGCCGATATTTATAGGGAGAAACACTCCTCACCCCAACATCAATTAGCAATATGGTACTAATTGATGTTGCACCCTTTTCCTTTACTAATGGGCCTAAATTATTATTAAAGCCCGTTAGTAAATAATACATAGGCTAAAGAGAGTTTTAAGATTATAGCACATGCGATTTGAGGGCTGCAAACAAAATGAATGATTTTATTATTTTCGGAATAAAATAAATTTCCAAATAAAATAATTCTAGAAAAGTCTAGAATTAATATTTGGTTCGCGAAAAATATCCCGAATACTCCGAAAATTATGGGAAAATTCCCGGAGATATTTTGGAACATGATGAATCCAAATAAAACATTTGGAGATCATGAGAAGATATTTTAGAGCAGCTAAAAATTAGATTTTGCTCAAAGATAATAGGAAAAAGGGCCGGAAAAGTCAAGAAAAATTCTCGGAAAATTTTTAGAGATAAGTTGATGAACGATGAGCACTAAAAAGTGATTTAGAGCTGAAGAAAAGGTTCTGATAAACTTCGATACAAGGGATGGAGTTGAGAAACACGAAATTTGATTATAGAAAGGGACAGAGACATGTCGCAGAGAAGATCGTTGTACTAAACGCATTTTAAAACTTTATTCACTCACATCATAAATTCATTTACAAATAATTTTGGATCGTTTTTAGTTTTGGCAAAGACCACTCAACCAAAATAAATCATATGCAAAGGCATGAGTGCACAAACATGTTGCTAAACTTTAGTTGAATTTTTAACTTGATAATTTTTTTAATTTCCCTATGTTTTCATGAACACAAAAATACAAAATCAAATCAATTTAGCTCTATTTCAAAATTAGCAAAATTTGGGGTGTTACAATTCTACACCCCTTAAAAGGAATCTCGTCCCGAGATTCGAGAGAGCAAGATCAAAAGAATGAAGTTTAGATGTTTGAGGAGATTCAGATACTCTACCATTGAATCTTCTTTGTTTTCTCGGGTACCTCCTCTTTCATGATAATAATTCTGATGCTCATTTCCTGTTGTCACCACCTCTATATAAATACTCCAGATAATATTTCCATACATTGATGGGTACCCAGTATGGTAAGATGCTTTGTCAGTAATAACTCATCCAATCGCATATGTGATACACATCTAATATTCCATATAATATCTCAAGTGATTCCAATGTTTAAGGGTCCATCACGCTTCCGCTGCGCTACTCTGATATTCGATCCAAACACTACACCTGTGTCTAGTAAGCAAATCTCCAATTAACAGAACATTAACATTAACTGGTATTTAATTTCTGACTCCTTATACTTGGTAGACTGACTAACACTTTTTTTTTGCTTGACTTAATACTAAGCCATTTTTTTTTCCGGATAAGAACACATTCCAAATCTTGCAAGGTGCATCATTATAGACATTCAAGCTCTTGTTCAGGTCTAGCAAGGCTTACACTCAGATTCCACTTAACCTTTCTTTAGTTCCTCCAAACTTATCCAAGATCTCTGGGTGCAAACACACTTAATGCATTTTCCAATATACTTATTATAGAAACTTAGTATGCCATAGAAGTTCCAAGTTATCATAGCTTAACGCTGCTTCTACTTTCTCAGGTTCTCCATAATACTATCCTTAGTAATACTTAACCAAGAAAGAACTTAGTCCACTTATCTTGCTAGGTGTAGCATTGATGCTTCTATTTCTCCGAAGAACCCACTATCGATATCCAATATCTCCTTATATCAAGAATGCCTTCTTATCCTGAGTACGGTGAAGGTTGAATTCCCAATTGATGGTATCTTGATATGAATACCTATCTTGATGAAGACCTGACCTTTTCATGAATGATCCAACAAGTTATCCAAATTGAGCGAGGACACCCGCTCTTGATAGTGATTTCTTAACCATATAGATATCTGAGGCTTCCAAGTGAGACACCATAAGACCTTCATCTTGTTACATCTTTAGCCTGGCTACCCTCTTAAAAGAAATTAACTTTGGTTACTAAGGATAGCTCGCATCTTCTTCCGAGTGGGTTGATTACTACCATCATGTACTTCTAACCTCCCAACAATACTCATGAGCGTAGGTAAGAATAGGTAATCTGAAGTTATTCGCGAGCAGAAAAACAACATCTCAGTAAATCAGTTGTAACTCCAGATCTGTTACTCCAAATAAGCCGCAGCACATACCGTTGGAAAGCTGCTAAAATTTCCTACAACTTTGATGTAGAATACTTTTCCAGATTCTGTAGTTATAATGGTCGAAAACAGGGCACAACCAAAACATTTTCAGATTCCAGACAGCACAGTTGCATCGTCTTGTGATTTTCATAACTCCCAAACCATAATAGCTATCAGGGTGATTCTTGTGCCCACAGAACTATCTTGAAGTCTACTTATATCAAAAAAATTTCCATGATTTTTGCTTTTCCAAAAACAGAGGTATAAGCTGATGAAGACAGGTTGCTCTGAGAAGACAGAATAAAGGAAACAAGAGAGAAAGAAAACCCAACTATGTATTCCATTAATCCTCATACCTTAGTCTCATATAAACTAAATGAAATTATGGACAACTCCATAAGATCATTACAATCAGTACAAAGATCCAAATCAAGCAATTTCATAATAACAATTTAATAAGGCACAACAATCATTGGTACCCAACTTGCGATGCTATCGCGCGTTCTATCTCTATCAAGGGTTCATCTCTAAGGCTTCAACTTCATGTTATGAAATAATGAGGTAACAGATAGTTCTAAAAGAATTTCAAGCCAACGGGTGGATAAAAGATTTATAGCAAAAAGGAGGAGATGAATATCAAGGTAAGGGGTATAGCAAAGCAGAAATTATCAATGGTTAAGGAACAAGGACTCCATAGGAAGTTATAAAACTTAAGATGGTCTAATTCTTACTAGGCTTGCGCCCTACAGTCAGCATTGCTCTGATACCACTTTGTCACACCCAATTTTAAGGATAAAATTGAATGCATAACCTTATGTGCGCCCCAGGATCAGTCACACACATAAGCCGACAAATACAAGGTAATATCAAAAGACAATGATCAAATACATAACGTAGTAATACTTAAAATAGAACCTTTAAGAAGCAAACAGCGGAAAGACACTCTGATCTTCGCGTGTAGACGCCAACTCCACAGGGACACAACTGACTGGTTGACCACAAGCCTAAACATCTCCTGAGGTGTGTGGGGGAATAGCAAGAGTGAGTCCATGTCGAACTCAGCAAATATAACATGGGGTTTATGAGGCTCAAACAGGATAGACACGGGTTTACAGCGGTTTGCTTTTAATTAAGCATCTTTTATGCAATTGGATAGCAACAAGGTGAATAAGCCCATAATTCATGATCATAAGTAAACATAATTAATGAATTGCAACAATCAATTAGCAACAAGTCAACATCACCCAAAAAGATAACTACTCCGTGAGTTTTCTGGGCCACTCGTGACCGTGAGCGCGGCTAGTATACCAATTTTACACTCTGCAGAGGTTGTGCATTTTCACTATGAGCCGTGATTCCCATTTGCTCGGGGTAGCTAGCCCCATAACACTACCAAGGTGAGCGAGCAGGGTTTCACTATGAAGTCTTTCAAAGTACTCCGTCTAACAAGTTAGGGCCGCTAGGAACCCGGCAAGCAGATGTAGAGCCCCCCTTCGTCGTGGCACAAGGTCACGCAGATTATACACACTCGGACAGGAGCCGCACTATACCCGAGTCGTCAGGTCCCATCACGCCTTTCGGTAACCTCTAACAAGCTAGAAAAAGGACCTATACTTGACTAAAACCAGAGCCATATAGCCCTCATAGTTGCACTGTAAGTCCCAGCTTTTGCTGACAGATTATTACCAAGGGGGAACGATATGGAGCATCATAAAACTATGCTCGAATCCCCTAGTTCCATGTTGCTAAAAACACATCTTTCAATGTTATTGCATATTCAATTAATCAAGTTTACATGATCATGATTCCAATAGCGCGCTAGCATCAACTACCCAATGCATAAATCCCATAGGTGATCAAGGAACAAGATAACAATACTAGGTAGAAACTATGGTTAACAAGGTAGACACATGCACATGAAATTAATTATTGCGGTGAATAGGACAACAAGGAAGATCCCATGCTATACTTGCTTTAGACTTGAGATCATTTTCTCTGATTCAAACCCCTGAAGACTGCTTCTTGATTCACCACGTAATTCTCACCGACTATACTCGATCGATCACCACATCAACACACATCGTTCAGCAGACATACACAAAGTAAATAAGGATAATAACTAAAACAGTACACCAAATAGTAACAAAATAGTTTCAAAAGGTTATAAAACTATTCTAATCATTCCAACGAGCACATCGATATAAAGATCATGAAAAACAGAGTTACCGTCGAAAAGATACAACTATTCGAAGATTTGCTTTTATAAAACAAAACAAAATTCAACTATAAACTTTATTTAAATAATGAATATTATTTTAGAGAAACAATTAAATTAGATTACACATATTAGAATTGTTTTAACAAAACCAAATAGAATAGTTATTCTTTTATTCATAAAAGATCAAAGTTGAATTACTTTTATTTAGAAAACAAGTGATAGCGGACAATTGAATTAATATTTTATCTAAAGGATATAGACATGTTAAACAACCTTACTTTCGCGTAGAGTGTGATGAAACAAATCCAACACAATTTGAACCACTCAAATTGAAATTAAAACAAATAAGTTATGAATTAAATAATATTTCCTTTTGTAAAATAATAGCTTAAATATAATTACGAAATTTAAAAAGTTCAACACATATATAACAGTAGCAAATACACGTAGATAACGTAAATACGAATCTATCACAATTTAAATGGATCAAATCGGAATTAGAACGGAGAAACGGCGGCCGAAATACGAACCGGTGGCAAAGTTGTAAATAAATCGTCTTCAACCTCTGGTCTTCTTCTCCATCTAGCTGTTCACGTACAGGCAATGGTGGGGAGTTGCTGCTGCTTACTGCGTCGTAGAGGGGAAGAAGGTCGTCGGCTTGGCAGCACAGTAGCATCATGGCGGCTTTCCTGCGGCCTGCAGGAAGTAGGCGTCGGAGGGGCCTGCTGGTGGCCTGCTGCCCTGCTGCTCGATGCCCAGCTTTAGATGCTTATTGGAACTTGCTGCTGCGGTGGACAGGGAAGCTCAAGGGGGCGACTGGGTGGCCGTGTGCGCAGCTACGAACAGAGTAATAAACAATAGAAGATGAGAAGGAATTCGTGGCGGATGCTGATACAGGCACGAGAGACATAATATAGATGAGTTCCAAAACAAACATGGTAATATTCTCTCACCTCGAGTGATAGATGAACGCCAGCCAAAAATTTGGGCAATGGAAACTGACGATGGTGACGCTAAGTTGGGGACGCCGTCGAAGAAAGAAAGGGAAAAAATCCAATTCACAGGATTCCTGGCATTCCTTGAGATAATTTGTGTGATTTGTTCAAGAGATTGGCCGATATTTATAGGGAGAAACACTCCTCACCCCAACATCAATTAGCAATATGGTACTAATTGATGTTGCACCCTTTTCCTTTAATAATGGGCCTAAATTATTATTAAAGCCCGTTAGTAAATAATACATAGGTTAAAGAGAGTTTTAAGATTATAGCACATGCGATTTGAGGGCTGCAAACAAAATGAGTGATTTTATTATTTTCGGAATAAAATAAATTTCCAAATAAAATAATTCTAGAAAAGTCTAGAATTAATATTTGGTTCGCGAAAAATATCCCGAATACTCCGAAAATTATGGAAAAATTTCCGGAGATATTTTGGAACATGATGAATCCAAATAAAACATTTGGAGATCATGAGAAGATATTTTAGAGCAGCTAAAAATTAGATTTTGCTCAAAGATAATAGGAAAAAGGGCCGGAAAAGTCAAAAAAAATTCTCGGAAAATTTTTAGAGATAAGTTGATGAACGATGAGCACTAAAAAGTGATTTAGAGCTGAAGAAAATATTCTGATAAACTTCAATACAAGGGATGGAGTTGAGAAACACGAAATTTGATTATAGAAAGAGACAGAGACATGCCGCAGAGAAGATCGTTGTACTAAACGCATTTTAAAACTTTATTCACTCACATCATAAATTCATTTACAAATAATTTTGGATCGTTTTTAGTTTTGGCAAAGACCACTCAACCAAAATAAATCATATGCAAGGGCATGAGTGCACAAACATGTTGCTAAACTTTAGTTGAATTTTTAACTTGATAATTTTTTTAATTTCCCTATGTTTTCATGAACACAAAAATACAAAATCAAATCAATTTAGCTCTATTTCAAAATTAGCAAAATTTGGGGTGTTACATAGACACTCGTAAGAGACTTGGGAGCCCTTTCCTCTCTCGCTCAGCTTGTAACCCCTGCTACGAGCATCCCGGTGTAAGGCAACATGACTCGATCCCACACTGGACGTAGGGCACTCATTGCCTGAACCAGTATAAATCCTGTGTTTCCCCTTGCACACCACCCGTAACCTTAACTGCGAAATACAAGATTACTAGCCGGTGTTAGCACTCGCTAAAACTAGCACTGACACAACCGATCGATGACGGGCAGGTACCACACCGGCAGGGCAGGACTTTTCCTGAGTGTGTAACCCTCTTCTTTTTCGTCCTCAGGAGGCGGTTGTTTGTTGGTCTTCGCCTTCTTCTTCTTCGACCCTCTCGAGGGTACCTCCTCATCACCAGCGTGACAACCAGTATTTTTCTTGTAACGACTCGCGCCACAGCGCGGACAGCTCTCCAACTTTGCAAAGTCGTCTCCCCGAAATAGAATACAATGGTTAGGACATGCATGAAACTTTCTAAGCTTCATTGCCACTGGCCGGATCAGCTTCTTCGCCCGATAGGTATTGGCGGGCACATTGTTACCCTCTGGGTAACTGTCACCAAGGATACGTAACAGGTCGTTGAAGCAAGTGTCGGTCATCCCATGGCGAGCCTTCAACATAAGCAACTGGAGATTGAAACGGAGCACAGTCCAATGCTGTGGACATTTCCCCCCATCCTTGTACAGGGGATCAATTGCCGCCTGCTTCATCACTCTAAAATTCTTGAGCCATTTTGGATCCCCAAACAAAATATCTTCGTGATCCTGACAGTTAGCAACCTGCTCAATGAACTCTGCATCCTTCGGCAGCAACGTGTCAACAACAGGGTCACCATCCCCATCGCAAGCGTCGGCGTCGTCATCTGCCATGTCCAAGAGCAGATCACTGATCGTGATGTACTCACGTCTCGCATTGTCATCATCGCCGGCGGCAGATGATGTCTGTTGTTGTTGTCTTCCGTCATTCACCAACGAGGAGCTTTCTGCTTGTGCATCTGCGACACTCGAATCTTTTTCGCCGTGATACTTCCACACAGTGTACTTTGGGTCCTTGATGAACCCATACCGTACCAAGTGTGATTGCACAACTGTCTTCTTGGGCAAGCCGATTCTTGCAGTCATTGCACGGACAAATCATGCGATCTCGGCCCAGACTCAGACAATGCTTCTACGCAAAAGGAATGAACTTCTTCCCCACATTGTGCAGGAAAGACAGATCCAGCCTTGATGTGTTGTACATCCAATTCTCCCTGCTCTCCATGACCTTCATCTTATATACAAACACAGCAAATTGAAATGAAGTTGTATTAGACGAGCGGTAAATCCAACTCTACAACTAATTGAAAGTATCGAAAAAGCATCTAAATACTCACAAGTACCACCCTTCACAAAATCCAACTCTGGATTCACTTACTCTCTCTCATCTTTTTAAATCTAGATCTAAACCGACCACATTTCGAAAAAACTCCTATAAATCATGGAAAAGAGAGGAAAAACAGATTTGGAGAGTAAGAATCAACCTCTAACGGTGCCACCCTTCACTAAATCCAAGGATAAATTTCTTATTCCTTCTCATCCATTTAGATCTAGATCTAAACCATTTAAAAAACACCTAAATAATGAAAAAGAGAGGAAAATAAGATTTGGAGGGTAAGAATCAACCTCTTACGGTGCCACCCTTCACCAAATCCAAGGGTAAAACCTCCCCCCCATGAAATGGCTATTTTTAGGGTTTTGAGCTCAAAACACCCAAAAATAGAGGAGAGGTCGTGGGGAGGAAGAAGGGGAGGGTTGTTGTTTTATAGGCTCAGAGTTAATGGAGGCGGTTATTTTAAATAAACCGGTACGGTTAATCAGCAATTAACAGTGGCGGTTGAGTTACAACAACCGCCTCGGTTAATGTAACCATGGCGGTTTTGTTACGATAACCGCCTCAGAAAAGGAATTAACCGAGGCAGTTGGGGGCGGCCAGCCCAGCCTTCGGCTGGCCCGTCTTAACCGAGGCGGTTTGCTGGGCTGACCGCCACGGTTAAAATTTCAGAAGTGCCTCCCAAAAGATTTTCTGTAGTAGTGATTCGAATATGGATAGTATCAATTATATCGGATAGAATACGATTGAATATCGACATCATGAATATACAATTTGAACAATATGGATATGGTATCGGATACTGAATATCCAGACTCAGATATGGACAAATAAAAACTCTTCTAAATAGATTCGGCCTCGAATACGGTCAGAAAATATCCGTATGGTTTTCATCCCTAATCATCAGCATGAGATTTGGCAGCCATAATGAAGTAGCGATGGCCATCAAGTACCACGCGTCCGTAGCAGGCACACCGTATGTCCACCCTTGATCTCTGCAAAAAAAAAAATATTTAATTAATATGGTCAAAGCTGCACTTCTTTTTAGAATAATTCAATTTGATCGCCAAATACTGAGAAAGAATTATTATACATTAATTATTGGGAAACCGAAAATGGCATCAACGTAAGATTAAAAATCATATCCCACTAAAAAATAATTATTTCATATTAATCAAACACAATTTTTCTAGTTAATGCCACATAAAATTGGAGTCAATAATTAAAAAAATATTAAATGTAGCTCCAAATAATGTTTTTGTAGGTGTCACATGTTTTTTTTTGCTCATAATATTTGAAAGAGAATGTACCATGTCATTACCTAAGAATCAAAGCCACCATGTAATTAGCTAGGAGTTCAAATGATTTCATGGACACCAACCTTTTGGAAGATGGATTCAGCCACAATCGTGATGCGTGCCTTGGTCAAATCCAATTGGAAAAGCTCTCTAAAATTAAGAAGCAACTATAATTAGAATCAAGAAATGTAGACATCAAATTAAGTTAAAAGCAACAAAATCAAAGAAATGGATGTTTCTTATGAACCTTAAAGCAAGATGATCATATCAATCCTTCAAAATCCTTGAGATTCACAGTGAAGAATGGGCGCAACAATGGAGAGAGTGGCTCGCGCGCGAAGCACCTGTATGAGTAATGAGCGTGCTCCGGATGATGAAAGAATGGGAGGAGAAGAGAGAACAACATCCTTTTTGTACTTCGGTACATCACTGCCGTTTCAAAATAAAAACCGCCAGTGGTCTTACCAAATCACTGTTGGTTTCTTGTATAAAACAGGTAGTGATATAGCACCATCCATTTGCTGTCGGTTTATGGCATGAGCCGACAATGATGAATATTGTTATTGTCGGTTCTAACCGCCCCAAATTATTTTCTGACTTTGAAGCATGAAACTGGCAGTGAAGTGTTAATAACACTGCCGGTCCACTGAAAACCGGCACTGATGGTCCCAACAGTAAATCTATACATATCTCATGGACCTTCTTGGGATGGCTTTTGTCCCTTGGTATTAATTTGTTGATCTTTAAACCTTGTTTGGATAGAAAAAAAAGAGAAACCCTAGGGTTCTATGCTACTTGCCCTGACATTCTTTTAGATCGGTTGATTGGGGCTTCCGATGGATCCATTGGACAAAATGGCAACTTATTAAGGTTTGTCAATGGATCGATCAGGGCAAGTAGTATAGAACCCATATAGGTTTCTCTTTTTTATTTATACTATATGCCTGTCTGTCTGAAACGTGTCCGGCCGCTAGCTTTACACCTTAACATGATTGAACGTTTAGGTTCTTTTGTAATTGCGTATGTAGCATCCACATCAGAAAGGCACTACATACTGGTACGGTTATTCCTTGTCCAGTGTGCACGCTCATCTCTTTTCCCAGCTTTGTTTACCAATTAATTGCGAGATCGGTTTCTTTTCGGTACGACGTCTGACAGAACTTACATGTGTTTTGGTTCTTCAATCTTAAGCATGCATGCATGTCACCTCCTTCAGACTTCAGTCGTTTGCACCAATGGAGGATCGATAGTTTATACCACAAGGGACCATGCATATGCGCCCCCCCGGCCGGCCCTCCCACTAGCTAATAATAATAACTTTGCAGATTACTTTGAAGTTTCCAAGCTTAATCATGCATTAGATTTTGCTAACCAATTTTCTGGAGTTAGGTCGATTTCGTGCTGAATTATAACCCCCCTGTTTCTATTAAAGTCAAACTTTTTTTTATCTTTGACCATCAATTTTTATAAAAATTCATACAGTTTAATGCCATGAGATTTATGGTTTTAGATTCGCCATGAGAAATACTTTTCATAACATTCATGAATTTGGAGTAATTAATGGTCAAATATATAAGTATTTGACTCAGAAGAAAACTACTGATTTGAAAAGAAGGGAGCATTATATATAATAAATATGTATCCTAAAACCTTCTTTACGCATATGCACTTAATTTATGGTAAGTCCAAGCTCTCCAACAAATGTACTTATGCTTATATACTGACTATATTGGAGATGTCTGCAGGCTAACAGAAAGTTATAATGACACTATGAACAATTCAAGAGTAGTTCTAAAGTTCATTTCATATGTCATACTTATATATCATATAAATGAAGTTGTTCCCCACTCATTGTTTCATTTAAAACGCTCTCCAAAGACGCCATGTCATATAAACTATAAAGAGAGGCTGGATATTCATATGGAGGGAGTGCAAACTAGGAGTTGCCTGAATATTTGGCCACAACAACTTCCACACTTGCAGCAGTAATTTTTCATCAGTACTAGTCAAGTCCAGTACCACACTACCACACCAAGAAAGAGACCATGTATAACTCGACCAAAGACACTAGCTGGCAAGAACTGCAGGGTGACGACATGCCGAAGTACATACCTGGCCTCAGCATGTGCGTGCGACAGCAATCGGTAATATGAAAATGCCACTGATCGAGGCCGGCCGGGCGAGAATAGTAGAGTATGGTACGCAACTACAAAGCTCTATTATGTCGGAATATACTCATGGCCTTCACTATGCACAGAAAAGGCCACACATTCCCATGAAAAGCATACATACTACTACACGGCCGGCCCGCCCCCGGCGCGTTTTTAATAAAAACACTGTTGGCCACGTCGAGAACCAGCCAAACTAGCCAACCTAGCCAGGCAAAAAATACAAACATGTAACAGCTACTACCTCATTTAGTATTTTATACAGGCAGAAAGTACAATTAATATGAAAAGTACAGACATGTAACAGCTACTACCTCATTTAGTGTTTTATACAGGCAGAAAGTACAATTAATGTGATGGATGAATAGTGACAAATTTTGCCAAGAGCCTTATTTTATCTCTTCCGATCCAGTCTGTACAGTCAGCTCTCAGCAATAGCGCAGCGTACGTACCACTACACAAAACTCTTGTCACTTGCTATAGTAACACAAATAGTACTACTATATGCCGATGCCAGCAGTAGTGACACAGAAATATAGAGAAGATATGCATGCATATATACAGTATGCTAGGGGTACTGGTGCCGGGCAATAATGTGTTGCAGCACATATGTGCTTAACACTGCTTATCTAAGACGTCTATTTCTGCTTTGAGATTCGTGCTACACACTGTTTCTTATTCCTGTTTTGTATAGCACGTATCTCGAAGCGTAATGTGAACGGTTCAAATAAGCCACGCTGAGCACATCTCCACAAAAAACTGCATTCCCGGGCCGGGGCGGGAGCACGCAGAAAGCTTTTGCATGCATGCATGGCTGCATGAATGCCACTGGCCCCCAAATATTCCCTTACGTGGACCCTTTCCCTTATTACTCCTCCTCTCTCTACACCCATCCACTACTCCAATCCACATGACCATGATCCATGCATGGTGCAATATTATTAATTAATTAATTAATTGTATATACGAGTTGTAGTCGTAGTAGGGCTTTGCTTGTAGTTGAAACCTGCATGCATCACCGGCGGTAATCATCGTGTCTGCCTAGTATGCATAACTAATGGCGCTTTTAAGCAAAGCCACGGCCGGCCGGGCTGTACGGTGTGCTCGCTTTGGAATCCGGGGGCCTTTGCAAATATATTCCCCATGTCCCTCCGCCGCCGGCCTCACAATACATACATGCAAAACAGATCGATCGATCGATCGAGGTCGAGGCCATATATAATATGTACTATAATAATAGGCCAGCGCCATGAGTGACACTTTTTGTTTCTGTTACCAATTTGGGAGTAGTACTATATTATCACTACTTCTCTGCGTAGTCGTGTACAGTAGTATATATATACATGCTCTCACTAACTTTCATGCATGTATGGATGGATGATGAAAGCAGCTAATCAAATAAACTGGCCTCTCAAAAAGACATCTGAAGTACGTACGTAGTGGTATGACTACATTGCCTAGCTTTTACAGTATTTGCTTCATGCATTAGGATCGTCGACATGATGAGTGCATGCACTCACAGGTCAAGCCATACACTAGTACTACGTATATTAGGTGCCATGAGGAGATTCATCCATGGTGAAAGTGAAAAGGTTCTTTTTTAACCTACTAGCAGGGGCTCTCGATATTATGCCCATTGCCCTAGCTAGTTTTTTTTTTGTTTTTGTTTTAGAAATAACAAATTGCACGCACTAGTAGCCTAGTTATGAGGACCCGAACATTAGGAAATGATAGTACTAGCTAGTACCATAGAGTAGTGCTTACGATGGATGTTTGAGCTAGCTTCCGTACGTAGGTGAGACAAAGATTCCTTGCTAATTGCATGCATTGCCTGGACGACCAACCTTTACTCCATGTCAGTGTACGTCGACCCACCGCCCGCCCCATCCATCTGCAAATTACACACGCATGCATGCATATGCATGCTGGCTGCTGCCTGGCCGGCCTGCATGTTAGGGTCTTATTAGTTATGCATGAATGCATGAGGGTGGCCGACATGCATGCAGGAGGTGGAGGGGAAGTCCGTCTTTCAAGGATCCACGCGGACGGCCAATGCAAACCGGCCCTAGCTAGCTTGTTAATTAGTTATAACCACCACTAGTACTTGCATTGCAATCCAGCCAGTCTCCCAATGCAAGGTATTTGTAATGGAATCCTAGGGAGTAGTAGTACGTACACGTACGTCTCTTCTCTCCTTGATCCCAATTAGGAATCATCTCATATATGCCAGGGACGGACCGGTCCCGGCCGGCCGGCCCCTACATTCATTCATACTACGAAGTACATACATACGTACGTGTAGCCTCAGCTGTAGTACACACTAGACACACAGCAGCAGCCAGAAGCCGGTCAAGGACTGGCCACTCATCTGAGCCCATCAACGGTTGAGATCGCAAGTCGCAACGCACACGCACTGCAGCAGGCAGCAGCGCGCCGGGTCCCGGGTGGGTGGCTCCTGGCTGGTCAGGCTCAGGCATGCGCTGTGGTCTGGCGCTCAGGGGCTGATCTGCGCCGGGATTCAAGGGTACCTCAGCAAAAACAAAGGGAATGTAGTAATAGCACTCTCACATGCACACAGGACTACTGCCCCACTCTCTGCCCCCAGTGCATTAGCGCCCCCACACCTCTCTGATCTCTGTTGCACTGCCCTACTACTGCAGCATGCGTGTGCAGTACTCCCATGCAACTACTAGCACACACATCAAGTTTAATCAAATAAATATTATTACATTAATTATGAAATATAATTTCATAATAATAAATTAATTTGGAGCCATAATAAATACCTAAAAATTTAGTCGAACTGTTTTATATCTAGTAAGTTGGATGTGGTAAATGGTACTACCATAGAGTAATTCGCATGCGTGGGCTTTCTTATCCGGCCTTGGGTCCGCCGCTCTTTCCCTACACCTGGCGACCACGGCGCGTGCGGACTTCCGGTGGCGTTGAGTGTTGACCCGGCCCACCATTACATTTGCATTTATTTACACACCGTCCGTTTCTCTTGGCTAGTTTGCGTTTGAGTTTGAGTACACCAATAGTGTTTTCGTCTACGTCCCTTTTTTTAAAAAAAGAAAAGAAAAAGGAAATAAAAATACAACTGCATGCCACCAGCCTGCGGCCTAAAACCACCGATAATAAACTAAAAAAAAAGTTGATTCCCTGCTAATTCGTTAGTCTCTCATCCAGAGGATGGTAGTAAGTGCATAAGATTCTGGCAACACGTGCTGTTATTTTTTTTTTCATCTTCACTATTTTGTCTCTCAAAAATTTCTAGAGTCACTGCTATGGAGGGAGTTCGTTCTAAGACCGAGAGAATAAGAAAAGTTAATTAACCCCCAACCACATGATGGTGGTAGTGCCATGAAAACAAGACTTATGCTATGGTATACCGGTGATAGTTCAATTATGGCCCACAAAAAGAAGTTGCTCGTGTTCCCTTGAATTCATCACAAAGTAGTAGGATGCTAGTATGTGTCTCTGAGTTGTACTATGATTACCCACTGGATCGATGTTACACATACGTGCTGTCCATCCATCGATATGATTGCACGTTGACTATACACTAGGTGCAATAATATTTGTATATGCACGAGTTGACCAACACACTCCTGAAGCCAGCCAGCTGTAAGGATATTTTAACGCTTGGTTAAACATTCTATTTTCGTTTGTTTGATTTGAACTAACCCTTTAACATTATTCTCATATATATACTCCCTTCGTTTCAAACTATAATTCATTTGACTTTTTTATTTCAAGATTTATCACTCATCTTATTCAAAAGTTTGAGCAAACATGAGTGATCAAACTTAGCATGAAAAAGGTCAAACAAATTAAAATTATAATTTGGAACGGAGGAATTTGAAAAGAAGCTAGAGAAAATCAAAATTATATACTCAAATTCGATGGGACCGGTTGTTGACGCTCAAAAACTGTATTAATAATAGACATAACACATTTACTACTATCTTTGCTACTATTTTCTTAGGTTAAATTCCATGTACAGTTGGATATTTAGTTTGGCTATCTACATGTAGATGTTCTAGTGTCAATGTATATAGACATAAATGAAAATTATTACACATAATAGGTAGCCAAATTAGCATGAGTGCATTTTTCTTGGACTACTAGCTAGTCACTTGTGATATATGCAGGCATTATTCTCCTCTTTGAAAGAACGAACATGCAAGTAGCCCTGCAAGGAGCCAAATGCTTTCTGCACTGAGACTTTGATAAGATCGAACACGCTTTAGGATTTACGACAGCAGCTAGTTGCTACAACTACACGTAAACACGGTAAAGCTAAAAGGCTTGGAAGATGTACTAGGCAGCCATGGCTCGTCATTTCACTGTTTGTAGCTGCCTAGCTGGCCTGGCTCCTGGCTCCTGGTCTCCTCTTGCCTCTTGCCTCTTGCCGGTCGCTCTGGATTGATTGATTCATTCATGCACGCACGCGCGGACGTTGGCACGCGCTTTCATGGCCAAGATACTCTGCTCACAATCTAGTCGCGCATGCACGCCGTACGTACGTATTTTGAAGTGCACGTACTATACGCATGCGCACACGAAGGCAGCATTCACACGGTACACTAGTGGACAACTCGTAGAGTACGGAGTACTGGTACGTAGCTAGCGGGTAGTACGGCAGTATAGTATAGTGAAGTAACGTAGGAGAATCATCATTGCGCATGCTATATATATGGAGTCCTAAGCTTTCGTGTACAGAGTAGTACGTACAGTACATGTTTCGTGTACAGAGTAATAGCACAGTACATGCAACATAGGAGGAGGAGCAGAAGTATGCAATCGAAGGCACACCGTATACTCATACATTTGAATCATCTATTAGTGTACCTTGTGCAGGGAGCATTGGAGCACTACCAAAATGGTGTTCTCTAAATGCATGGAGTAAGTATTTAATAAGAACATTACCATGCGTCCTAGCACACGATGATGATCCTCATTAGGAGGTATTTGGCATAAACGCAAATTGAATGCTAAACGCTACAGAGAGAACCACTACACATCATTAAAAAAAAAGTTGCAGATTCCGGTTGTAGATCCATGCAGCATATAGATATAAAAATTATAAATGAATATGATGTTCTCCAGTCAAGCCTAAACTCTTTCATTCTAAAAGCTCCTTTGGATTGTAGGGTAGGAAGGGTATAGGAATAGGAAAAATTCAGGAATTGAGATGACATACTTCTCAAATCCTATAGGAATTGAAAACAAAGGAAACTAGATGATGATGGTCTTTGGTTGGAGCACAGGTGAAACAAAGGAATTGACCAATGCTCCTAGGATTTTTAGCCATAATAAAGTTGTTTTATTTCCCTAGATGATCAGACATGGCTAATAAACATTTCTTGTGCGTTCAATCCCTGTCATTATCTAGTAGCAGTAGCACTGACCTTCTCGTTCTTCATGCACAGGAATTTTACCAAGAGATTGGAGTGGATGTTTCAAATCCTTAGGAATGGACATGGAAAAGGATAAATTCCTTTGGAACACTATTCACATTTCCTTCAAACCAAAGGACAGGATAGGAACTAATCCTCTGTGAACAGTATTCCTCTACTTTTCCTATGTTTTACCTATGAACCAAAGGAGCGCTAATTGATTTGTGTGCGTGTGTGTATGTGCAATTCTGCTGAAAGAAAAAAAAGTTAATGTCCTTCGAAAAGAAAGAAAGAAAGAAAGAAAGAAAGAAAGACAGCGTTTATTTTTTTTACACAAATAAAGAAAGATAACGTTGTGGCGCTGGCGGCATTACTCCTGCGCTGAATTATTCTTTCTGCAGAGTGGGAGGCGCAGTACTGTTCATGGTCGCATGTGTGTCGTCTGCATGCCGCATGCAGTGCAGGCTGCAGCGCAGGGTTCATGAATGATAGGGGCCGGGCGCAGCACAAATCAAGGGACGTAGCGCCATCATTCTCAGGCGGTACCCCCCCTGCTGCATGCTGCTGCTTCCTTCCGGTGAATGTAATTGTGCTGTCCACAGCCACCCAGCTAGATGTATGCTTTCTACGAGTACGTACGACGACTGGACCCATTCGGCCATTATGATCATATACAAGTATGTGCCATCATCCCAAAATAAAGTCATCAACAGCGCGCCATGGACAATTGACATGCATGCACGCACATTATTCTTCCATTCGTACGTTATTTAATGTCGTCTACTTAATGCATGATCATGCGGCCAGTCGGTCCACTATTATCGTCAACACTTTCACTACGGTTAGCAAAAGCGTCGATCGATACTTCCACTGTCAGATGAATGATAGCGAGGCCAGAAAAAAACTAAACCGGCAGGCCAACGGCTCAACCATCGATGTGGCGGTGTGGTAGTAGGGTTTGTTGAACGCCGTTCCGACTAAAATCGGCGTTATGATCGCTGACCCTACACAGCCGTTTGGTCTATCGCTAGTAAATTCAGCATATGAGTTAAACGTCCCAGCTTCCAACACTGTCTCACCACTCGCACCTCATCTTTTCTGGTACTTATGCGGCGTGGATCACGTATCTTACTGCTCTTTTCCGCTTCTCCGTCTTCAAGAATAGCCTATTTAAGCTGGCTCTGGACATACCTTTTGGCCACTCTTTCTTCTTGATCCCTTTAGAAATAAGAATTAGAATAGATAAAGATCGACAAAGCTCTTGTGAGTGAGGCCAAAAAAGCCCCGCAAACCACAAGTGGACCGCGGTTCTGTCCAGGCAGCCAACTTAGAGCTTATGTGCCCCAAGTAGGCCATCGACAAGTCACAAACACACACTTAGAGCGCTTGACCCGCAGGTGGTGAGCTCAGAGGGTGTCGAAGATGTTGCAAAGCTAATGCGCGGTCCATGTAGGGCTGTATATCAAAATATCATCGAAAAATACCAGGACGACACACTTACATAGGAATGGGTGGAGCATGGAGTTCATGAGACGTTGGAACGTTGCCGGGGCATTCGTGAGGCCAAACAGCATTACCAAGAACTCAAAGTGACTATGGTGAGTGCGTAACACAGTCTTCTCAATGTGGTAGGGTGGACGCGCACGTGATGGTATCCAGCGCGAAAGTCTAGTTTCGTGAAGAAGCGGGCATAGAGGGGCATAGCGATCTGCCCAATCTGGCATTGAAGGCCGTAGAGGGCCGTGGTGAGACTGTCGAGCACCTGAAAGGAATAACAGTGGTAAGTGGAAACATGGCATGGGCGCAGTGGTGGACACTGGAGTGGAAGTGGAGGGCGCAGAGGCGGCGGCAGCGACAATGGTGGTGGGAATGGCTGCAGACATCAGCCCAAACATGGCTGATAACAGACTGTTAGGGCTACACATATTATGGAGGTAGTACTCATGGGATGTGGGCGGTCTAGGACTAGGATCACGGCGGCAGCAGTGCTGCGACACCATCCTGCTAGGCTGGCGTCGAGGGCGAGTTCACGCAAGCAGAAGGGAGCGTGGGCAAGGGTGCCACAGAGAGAGAGAGAGAGAGAGAGAGAGAGAGGGGAAGAATAATCTCAATCTCTAGCTAAATTTATTACCGATCACAGTTTAGGCCTTTATAGGCAAATCCGAACAACCTCAAGCTAATACAAATGAACAGAATAACAGCTCCCAGCCTTAGCTTCACTCCCAACTTCCGCGAAGCCCGGCCAAACACCTGAAACACAACTAGATTATGGTGGGGAGCTGATGAGAATCACTTTTCCATTTACACTATGAGCTGAGAGCTAAAAAAACCCTGCTCTCCACCGCTTCCGTCCCGCTGCTCCCATTCATTTGCCACATGAATCACTTCAGTATTGATTCTCGTCTGCTCCCTCCTCACTCTCCACCAGAATCACTCCTTTAGAGAATCAAAAAGTGAGGCTAGAGAATCAAGAAATGAAACTCTACTAAAGTGGAGTGGTGTCGTCGTGGCCGCGGTCACCACGCCTCTCGCGCCGCGCCACGTGCTGTTTGGCATGGTTGCACTGACGGTGTTGGTACATATGGCCCACCATAACAGTTTTACTCTAACCAGATTATAGAGGCCACATGTGGTGCTTTAAAAAAATGAACTAAAATTGTTATTACATTGTACTTTTCATGTAACTTGTGTGACAGTGGCAGAGGATTGTCCTGTACGTTCTGGCCAAAAAGGATTTATATATGCCAAACGCACAAAGTGTTCATGCAGGAGTAATCCTCTATCACTAGTAGAGAGCAGACTTTTGATCCGCTACCGATTTCGGCTTTAGTACCGGAATTTTTCGCGCCCAGGAAGAAAGAAATCTTTAATCTCGGTTTGAGATAACAGCCGGTACTAAATCTTCCTTCCCAACGGCTCACAACGGCTAGAACGTCTGGGGGAACTTTTAGTCTCAGTTTTTTTACCAGAACCGGGACTAAAAGTTAAGCTTTAGTCTCGGTTGGTGCTCAAAACCGGGACTAAAAGTTTAGTCACGGTTTGTCGCCACAACCGGGACTAAAGCTTAATTTTTAGCCTGGGTTTATAGCCTAAACCAGGACTAATATTCCTCCCTTCCATTTGAACCTTTCTTCCCCCCGAGCCCGAGCCATTCAAGCTCAGTGTTCTTGCTTCTTCTCAGTGTTCTTGCTCAAGTGTGGAGCTCGGCTACATTACTCCTCCAACTTCTCCAATTCTACGGTTGTAAAGATGTTGACGGTAGTTATTGCTTATTTTTACCCATCAAATAAACATGAATCAAGGGCATAAAACAATACATAACATAGTTATAGGGTTTGATTCTAACAAATTCCACGAGTTTTGGTGTTCTCACTTGTTTTGCAGGATATAAAAGGATATTTAATTTTTCATTGATTAAAAGTATCTCAAATGAGGAATTGGAGTTCACCATTGCATAGAGCTCATCAAGACGATAGAAACGGACCTATGGTTTGCTATTTTTGGAGTCTGGAATAAAGAGATATGGATTTTACAAACACTGGAAGATTCTAGAACCTGAGCTGCGGGATTAATTAAAGGCTGCGGGATTAATTGGGCCTAAATCAGAATTTGGCCCATTAAAGCCTACGTGCACATGGTGGAAAGACTTAGTACCATATTGCTTGCCTAAGGTGGAGGGGAGGACAGGCGCCTCCCATATAAGGAACCCAGGATCCCCCGAGTCAAGTGCAACATTATGGAGTTGTAGAGGCGTCCCTCGAATGGATAACCTCTCAACTCTAGAGAATTAGGGCTAGACTTTCCAATGTAGTAGATTAGTTCTAATTGAGAGTTAGGGAGAGCGGAGCTGCACTTCGGTTCTGAAGAAGTCTTCAGGTGTCTGGTATATCTTTGTATCTCATTTTCGTAAAACTTATGCTTTAATATATTTATCTTCTTTATTTACTTTATGTCTTGAATTTGATTAGTTAGTATAGTTATTATACTTTGGTATAGGGTCTCCGCTCGCATCGAGTGCTCTAGTTTTCATATGGGATTAGAGTAGTAATTAATAGTGTAGGCATGGTGTCTAGACTAGAGGTTACCTGAGATTGCACTCAACCTTACGAATAGTTGTGGTAGCCCCAGGAGGTGACAGCCCTGATGGCCGACGTATTCCACCTCGTGTAGGTTGATGATTGTAGGACCGTAGTCAGAACTTCCTGGTCCCATTCTCATCCCGTTCCATGGCTAGTGTTCTGATGTCCCAAAGTGTTATTGTGTGATTGATTTATCTACCATAAATCAGTTATTATAGAACCCCAGTAATAGAGAAATATTTAGGAACCTTGAACTCTCCCGTTGTCCTCTCACTTTAGCTATCTACTCTTTTATCTTAAAATTCTCCTATGTGTCTATATCATTTAAGCATAATTCCTATTATTTATCGTTTACCCCTACTATAGTCTAGTTAGTGTACTAAGTTAGTAGATATATGATGGTCAACTATCAAATTCATTAACCATTGTTTTCCTGTGGTAAAATATAAATAATGATACCTGGAATACTCCCTGTAAAATGCTACAATGGTATTCTGTGCGCTTGCGGAATCTTTCATATTCTATTTGCACATAATAAATATCAACAAGCATTTTTGCCGCCGTTGCCAGGGAAGCAATTGGCATAAGAGTTTTATAGTGATCTTGATGTCTGCTAAATTAGTGTACTACTAGATTTAGTATGATTACCCCTGTTCTATTGAGTTGTGAAATAAGACAGGATAACAGAAGCCATTTTGACCTTCCGCCAAGTTTCCACAAGACAATAAGATACATTGAAGAGCCCAGGGTGCCTGAACATTCAAGATTCATCAATAATGGAACCCTGCCATCTCACAAGTTTGCACACATATATATATTTCTTTCTAACCTTGTGTAGATAGGAGAAGGAGGTCGTCGTCACAACAATTCAAATCATATCTCAAATGACGAATATAGGGGCTGCGCTACACACAAGTCATGGTAAGTATGATCAAGAAGGTGAGAACGTCTTGCTCATGGATTTTAAACTTTTGAGTAGTTACCTTTTAATTGTTGCATCACATTGCATATTTATTTTAATCCATGCATTCACACCATTTAGTTTATATTCCCTCATATCAAATCCATAGCATGTTTAGTTCTTGCATACATCCATACCACTTGCATATTAAAAAGAAAAATATATATATGTATATACCTCACTATTATCATATTATTTTATCTCTATTTGAATAAATCCTTGTAATGCTTTCATGCTACCTTTACTTACTATAGTTTATGGCTGGAATAATTTCATACATCTTTTAAATGAAGCATGGTGCCAAGTTTAGGAGTGTTTGATCTTACTTTCAATGGTTTTTAATCTAAGTATATTAACTAAAAGTGTAATAATTAGAAGGTCTCCCAAGAACGACTTTGTGTCCTAAAATAACCACTCTTGAAAAATAACGTGAGCTTGTACCTTTTGATGTAATACCATTGAGAATTGAGCATAGAATTATAATTAAAAAATATTCCCTCGGTATTTTTGTCACTAACCATTTCAGGCTTGAAGTAGAAGGATGACATCATTAGGTATGTCCAACCAATCATCATGCAACAGTAATCCATCCAAACTTAACTTTGCCTTACAAAATTCAAGCTTGGGAGAATGGGCTTATTTAGAGAATCTCATGTTGCCAATATTGGTTGTCTCTACCTTGTCAATCCATGTTCAGATTGTTAATTAATGATCATGCTCTTTCATCTCCATTTGCATAACTCTCCATAAACTTTTATGTTACCTTTGTTCGCTATAGTATACTTAAGGTTTGGAGAAATTTCATACACCTTCTAAATTAGGCATGGTGCTTAGTTTAAACTGTTTTCTGAAATCATAATTAGACAAGGTGTTTAGTTTGATTTTCGAACCAAGAGGTGTGATGATTTTACTTTCAAAGGCTTTTTGAATTAAGCGTGGTGCTTAGGTTAAAATGCCTTCCTAAGTCAAATTTGACGTGGTGTCTAGGTTGATTTTTGAGCCGCTCGTATGCTGTAGTAGATATTGGCTATTTTGTTGGACTAACCCTTACAAAAAACTTCCAATTTAATTTGGATAAGTCACGAGATAAATTCAAACCAGAGATGAGACAGGGCACATGCTGAACTTCAATAACTTTGCAGAGAAAAACATAGCTCATTCATTATGGATGGAAGAACTGTGAGTATTAATAATTCATTCACTTTATCTTCTGCTGCAAGTTACTTGGACTCAAGTCATGCCGGTATAGAACATGACCTACGCTAACATAATATCAACCCTATCTTTTTAGTAGCATAGATGGAACATGATAAAATTCTGGACAAACAACCTATGTTCCAAAGTTGTACATCCCTTCGGGTATGTGTTGTCCACTAATCTGTTGCAGGCATAATAATGAATGGAGTGATAAGGTGTCATAAGATCAAATAAGCAAAAGATAGCAAAGAGAATAAGCAACAAAGGAGACAAGATGCTCATGAACAACTCAAGATACAAGAGAAGGAAAGGACCACCAATCATCTACCCTTCATTACTTAGTGCCATCACGCTCTAATAATGAAGGTAATATCTTAAGGTAAGTGGTCACTATTTTTCTCTTGATCTTGAAATGCAGATAAATAAAGACACAAATATGTTATAGTTACATCTTTAATTGATTAACCTAATTAACTCAATACTTTGTCCTTTAAGATTGTTTATGACATCATTCTTTTGATCTCAATCTTAACCAGATGTGCTAAAACATTGTATTCTATCTTTGGAAGATGATAGTCATACTCATGTGAAAATTTATATATTATGTAGAGATAGACAACCATTCTATTGGTTAAGCAATTTAAATCTTTTCTGCCATATGAACTTAAATGCAACATAAATGTTTAATCTTCTGATCTTACCACTCATGTCATGAGTAAAACAAATTATGTAACATCGACTTTGTCTTGTTCAATGTGCCCAAGGCTAGAGAAGAATAAATAAAGAAATAGATTCGGTTCTGTTGGTGTTTTTCCACCAGCAGAGCCCATGCACTTGATCTCTACCTTGCTTTTGCATACATGACAACACTTCAAGCAAATTTGTTAATTTCCAAAATTCTACAAGCGAAAGTTCTGTGAACATGCACGCTGAGCAAGATGCTGCTAGCTTGCACTATTGATGCTCTACTTCAACCTGCTGGCCAAGCAAAGAACAAAAGTGACATCACCATCACCAGAGGTGCAACCATCAAGACCTTCATCTCTAAAACGGAGAGATACACAAGAGTGGAAGAAAAAGTCCCGTCGGTAGACTTTAAATTCCGCACCCTTGCAATAAGGTAACATGGTAGTTATCTAATTAATTAGTATTCATAATTTACATTAGTAATTTTACTTTAGCATATTCATCTTTATGTATATCAAAAAAAAAAGAAGAGAAAAATCTTTATTGCCTTATTTATTGCATCATAAAACATTAAAACCCCATGTGAATAA
Source organism: Eremochloa ophiuroides (assembly GCA_038502445.1). NCBI lineage: Eukaryota > Viridiplantae > Streptophyta > Magnoliopsida > Poales > Poaceae > Eremochloa > Eremochloa ophiuroides. The sequence goes on from JAHLJS010000009.1 coordinate 33,384,820, forward strand.
ACTTATCGAATATTCGCTGTGGTGGTATAAAAAAAATAATAAAAAATGATAATAGGATTTGTATTTACTTTCTTGAATTATGCAAATCCTAAACGCTATGAGAATAAATATTCTTTGTGGTGGCATAAAAATATATAGCATGCATACATATTTGATTGTTGCATAAGAAAGTCAGAAAAGCTTAAAAAAGAGAATCCTGCTAGAATCTGTCAATTAAAATCAACTCAGAGAATAATCAATTACTTATTGGCTGACCACTAACCCCTTATCACATTAGAGCTTCGAGTTTTGGTTTTCTTGTTAGAGTATAATTATGCAGGATAACACTATGACTAAGGAGTGAGTCTATCAGTGGGGCCCACCAGGACTACTGCTGGCAAGGTCGCCCTGAAGATCATCAACACCAAGTATTGCAAACATCTAGCTTGGAGAAGGAGCATCTTTTAGTTATCAGGTAACTATACCTATGCAATTATCGAGTCTGTTTTATAAAGTCATAAAATACCAAAAATATGTGAACACATGAAGGTTCACCATAGTACCATAAGAAAATCTAAAAATACCAAAAATATGTGAGCACATGAAGATCCACACTTTTTAGAAAAAACCAAAAATATGTGGGCACATGAAGGTCCACCCAATTAGGAAACTTCTGCTGGAAATATAAAATCAATCACTTACCATGAAGTGGTATTAATCTAACCTCTCTCCATGAGATTTGGTATTCTTATTGGCAATTGAATTTTACAAGGCAATACAAGATCAAGAGCTAGTCATCTTGGCGCCCTTACGCTGTTAGTATGCCTGCTCCCAGAAGGATTGCTCAACTTGCAACATCAAAGACCACGTCAACATCCAGCTTGGGGGAGGGCACCCTCCATTCAAATCCAGGTAAGTATAAGTTTTCCATTCTTATTATTGTACCATATTGCTTTTCGCGTGAGTTAGCTAGTGAAATAAAATTTGAAAACCAAATAAACAGTGTTTAGGTTAGTTAGTGTGTTTGAATAAAATAAAAAGAGAGTGCTTACAATAATTTTGCTCGAACTCAATGGAAACCATGCTCAGGAATTTGATAAGTAGCACCCTACCATGATTCCTCATTTCAACTTAGTTTTCAACCTTGAATCATCCCAAGAATTAGATACAATCATTTTAACTTGAAGATTTGCTTTGAACCTAAAACTTGTGGGTAGCAAATGCTTGATCTAAGTCTAAGTAATTGACGGATATGATATGCAAAGTTTGAAATGCTATTTATCTTGTTCCTTGTGATACTTGAATTCTGGAGATTTATTTTGAAAATCCTTAAAACCACAGGATGAGTTCCTGTATGACAAGAGATTTATAATCCCACCACAGCCATACATGCTAGATTAGGAAAAAATACACCTTATATGCTACTTGCTTTATTTTGAGTTTAGTCAAGCTTTGTTGATACCTTAGAAACTTGTCATGCTTTTACAATCAAGATCACATGCACTCCACCCATAATGCACTACTCATATCCGAGTGGGCGCATCCACATTCCACATTTTCCATCTATATCCACCTGAAAATGTTCTACTCCTACACTAGGAGTGAACACTAAAAATATCCCATTGGTAACCCCAGATCAATGCTCCAAGGTTCTTGTTGCTATCTCTCAAAAGAAAAAGAAAAAGGGAAGAATTGTTGCAGAGAAGAGGCATGTGGCTATGCAAAAGAGTAAGATGAGAGAAAACAATAGGTACAAAGATACCCGCCTGAGAGGTAAAAATGGACAAGTGTCCGAATTTATCAAAACAATGGGTAGTCTGATGCCCGCTTGAAAAAAAGAAGAAAAAGAAAAGAAAGATAGCCCATGTTGTCCTGCAACACAATTCCCTATTGTTTGAAAAGGAAAGAGAGATGTCTCAAGAAGCAAACGAGTAGAATTAGGATTAGCCATCAGATATATCCACGTACCACCTCACATCCACACACATCTACACACATGCACATCTTGATTTGATTGTATGACTTGCTCCTTTGGATCCATTGTTTGACTTTACAATATATTCATTGCAAGTATGTATGAGCTGTCTCCATACCCATAAGCTCCACACAAGCTGTTAGTTATAGGGTGAGAGAGAGAAGACAAAGCATGCATCACTATTGCCTTGGTAAGGATCCACAAATATCACATATTGAGAGATTTGGGAGAGTCATACAAAGGAAACTCTGAGTTTCATTTTAAAAACTTGCAAAAGCTCCATGATAAGAGTTGAACGACAGAGCTTGAGACATAGTGTTTAACTTAGACATTCTATCCTTCAATTACCCAAGACTCAAGAGAAAGCTACAAGCTCCATGGTAAAGGTAATACAGGTAAGTCTGAAGGTTAGTTTGGTCTACTCTAATCCTTGAGTACTTCTTGGTTTAAAACTGAATACTTGTGAGGAGTAGCTATAACTTTTGATTTATGCTAAAGTTTGGCTTTGCTAAGGGACTAGCAAAGGGTAAGTTTGGGGGAACTTGTTGACGGTAGTTATTGCTCATTTTTACCCATCAAATAAACATGAATCAAGGGCATAAAACAATACACAACATAGTTATGGGGTTTGATTCTAACAAGTTCCATGAGTTTTGCTGTTCTCACTTGTTTTGCAAGGTATAAAAGGATATTCAATTTTTCACCAATTAAAAGTATCTCAAATGCGAAATTGGAGTTACCCATTGCATAGAGCTCGTCGAGACGATCAAAACGGACCTATGGTTTGCTATTTTTGGAGTCCGGAATAAAGAGATATGGATTTTAGAAACACTCAAAGATTCTAGAACCTGAGCTGCGGGATTAATTAAAGGCTGTGGGATTAATTGGGCCTAAATCAGAATTTGGCCCATTAAAGCCTATGTGCACATGGTGAAAAAGCTTGGTACCATATTGCTTGTCCAAGGTGGAGGGGAGGCCAGGCGCCCCCCATATAAGGAACCCAGGACCCCCCGAGTCAAGTGCACCATTATGGAGTTGTAGAGGCGTCCCTCAAATGGATAACCTCTCAACTCTAGAGAATTAGGGCTAGACTTTCTAATGTAGTAGATTAGTTCTAGTTGAAAGTTAGGGAGAGCGGAGCTGCGCTTTGGTTCTGAAGAAGTCTTCAGGTGTCTGGTATATCTTTGTAAGACTTATGCTTTAATATATCTATCTTCTCTATTTACTTTATGCCTTGAATTTGATTGGTTAGTATAGTTGTTATACTTTGGCATAGGATCTCCGCTCGCATCGAGTGCTCTAGTTTTCATATGGGATTAGAGTAGTAATTAATAGTGTAGGCATCGTGTCTAGACTAGAGGTTACCTGAGATTGCACTCAACCTTACGAATAGTTGTGGTAGCCCCAGGAGGTGACAGCCCTGATGACCGACGTATTTAGAAACCTTGAACTCTCCCGTTGTCCTCTTACTTTAGCTATCTACTCTTTTATCATAAAATTCTCCTATGTGTCTATATCATTTGAGCATAACTCGTATTATTTATCGTTCACCCCTACTATAGTCTAGTTGGTGTACTAAGTTAGTAGATACATGATGGTCAACTATCAAATTCTTTAACCATTGCCTCCCTGTGGTAAAATATAAATAACGATACCTGGATTACTGCCGGTAAAATGCTACAATGGTACTTTGTGCGCTTGCGGAATCGTTCATATTTTATTTGCACTTAATAAATACCAACAAACATTTTTGGCGCCGTTACCGGCGAAGCAATTGGCATAAGAGTTTTATAGTGATCTTGATATCTACTAATTTAGTGTACTACTAGATTTATTATGATTACCCTTGTTCTGTTGAGTTGTGGAATAAGACAGGACAACAGAAGCCGTTTTGACCTTCCGGCAAGTTTCCACAAGATAAGAAGATACATTAAAGAGCCCAGGGTGCCTGATGTGACAGAACCGCCTTAATCTTAGGGCCCACGTGCCCTGTCAGCGTCCCTAAGGACCGTTGACTAGTCTGCACGAGTTCCCTTTGACTTAGGTGGCCCGTCGGGTCTCATAGGAAACCTTAATTTCCCCGAGGATCTCATTGTAAAGACCTTGCAAGTATTACAACAGTTTACACAAATAATTTGAATCAGAGTAAAGAGTGCGGAAGTATTACTTAAACATAAGTTACAATTACATTATCCCAAACCAGAGTTTCGTAGTGGAGTAGCTGTATACAACTAAACACCCTGCCCAAGGGTTTCATTATATACACATCTTCATCCATGTACGATTCAATAACCAGCACGATCCTTCGTAGAACTATTTACTCAACTTACCTGCAACAGGGGGTTAACAAACCCTGAGTACATGGGGTACTCCGCAAGACTTACCCGACTAAAGGTGTAAAATTAGACTCAGGAATGCAGGCCGAGGGGAGTCGAGGTAAGGCTTGAGCAAGAGTCAAAGTATTTTGCAGAAAAGCATTTCTAACCTATTTCATCATTTGATCTCAATATTATTTTATTCATATACATAATTCCAGTATCAATTCTCGTATATCTTGTACTTTCAAAATCATATTCATTCTCAAAAACACCTAGTTCTGAACCACTCTTCGTTGTAGGGGTGAGGATCATGTCTCCATTAACCGAGGAGCAACGTCGATTCGAATCCAGAAGTACCCAGCTGGGGATCCCTATCCACACTGCATATGTAGCACTTAAGCTTGCATATGCCAACCCCGCCTACCACGGCTTTTCATACCCCGGAACCGGTCCTGCGCCACCCGAGAGCACAGTACCCCTCTAGTCTCCAGGCACGACGGCCACGAGGGTACACGCTACTCTCGCCATCTCTCCACTCCCAGTGCGTGGTTGTCGGTTCCAGCAGTAGAGCCACCGGAGTCAGAGGCTTTCTGTAGTATGTGGCTAGTTGCAAAGTCATGATCACAACAGGCCGACAACGAATGGTCCCTAAATATTTTTCCGTTGGACACCATGCATTGGGACTCTAACCCAAGTACACTGGTGACCACTCGGTTTTCGCATCCCTTTTCCGATGGCGAGGATCGTTGGGACTCTAACCCAAACAGATGGTCAACCAAACGGAAAACCCATCCACGTTGATGATAATGGAGTGGCCAAGTACACCATCACCAAACGAGGACAAAACCATTCCCATAAAATGATTTATTTGTTTCATATCATCACAGTTTTCAAAATAGCATTTTTGCAACTCTATCATTAAGCATGACTAAGCATTTTTCAATACTTTAAATAAACCAAGGTCTCAGGTATAATATGTGGTCAAGGAAAGGTAATGCATCAATAGGTTATCACTCAACTCCTATTAACCTAATGCAGTAGATTAACTCAAGTGATAAATATTTTTAAATAACAAGGAGGGGCAAATGCACCGGGGCTTGCCTGTTGCTTGAAGTAGACGAAACCTTGAAATCAATCACCGAGAAGGATCCACGTCCACCGAGTGAAGACCTTACTCGGGACACGCTTCAGATAATAATCACCACGCGTGCACTACACGAAATAATAATGCAACACTTACATGATGATATGTATGCCATGATGCAGGAGATGCATAAAATCACTGATCAATGGTAAGTAAACTTAATTTGAAAGTTGAGTACAACTTTCCTTCACGATAAAGTTGTAAGTCAACAAAACTAATTACTATCGAGTATTAACTACTTTGGTTTATTGATCGTTTTAATAGTCGTTGAAAGTCGGATTGGTTCTTCCCCTAGAACATTATTAACCCATTGGCTAAACAAACTATTAAACCCTATCATTATATGTGACTAACATAAATTACTAGCATTCCAAATTAACAATTCAATTAAGAACCCAAACACTAATTATGGTGCCAAGGATCATCTCAAGTTAATGATCCAGGGATATAACTCGATCCAAATGTTACACCACACAAAAGTGAATTAGGGTTTCTACTCAATTTTATTAATCCATTCATCAATTAGGATTTTTATTTTGGCATATAATCACTACATAGAGTAATTCATTTTATATTTACAAAGTAAATGATCATCAAAACTTGGAACAGTAGGGTTCAGGTGCTACAAGGGGTCTAACCAAACCCTAAAAGATCTAACAAATCATAAAAGTTAATTCCAATACTCTTTTCTTAATTAATCCATTAATCAAGTAATAAATAAGAAATAATTAAATTATTCCTATTTGAGCTCAAAATTTTTCTACAGATAAGTCTTGACCTAAAACAGTGCCACAACAATTTTCATGATTTTTGGAGTTACAGGGAACTAATTAAAATTACCCAATGTTGCATTTATTAATTTTTGTGCTGATTTTTAGTTCCCATAGAAATTATGCAAATTCATTATTTAATATTTTTATTAAATACTACATTTCACAGAGAGAACCCTCAAGATTTCTCATGATTTTTAGGACAACAGATTTATTCTTACAAAAATGACAAAATGCATTACCATTCATATTCTCAGAAAATGGAAAAACGAATTCTATTCATCAGAAAATGAAAAATGCCTTTCGGCCCGAGGCGGCCCACGAAGGGCGACCGGCCCAACCAGCCTATTCTCTCCCTCTCCTCTCACCGCTCTCACCCGACCCAACTGGACCGGCCCAGCTAAGCCCAGGTGGGCTCTCCCTCACTAGACCGCTGACGAATGGGCCCCATCTGCCAGCCTCTCTCTCTCTTTCTTCTTCCTCGCGCAGAGGAGAAACGACCACGCGCGCGTCGGCTCGCCGCGGAGCCCGCCGGTGACGACCCGTACGACTCGACCAAGCACCCTACCGCGAACCCTCAAGCTTAACGAACCCCTGAGTGCACAGAGCCTAGAACTACGCAACCCCAGACGAGCTTGAGCTCGCCCATGGCGGCCTCGGCGGATCGGACGTGCAGAACCCGGCAGTAATGCCGGCGTTCCGGAGGCTGTAACGCGGTAGAGTTTGAATTGGTGGTGGGTTCAGCAGTAGAGACTCACCTAGACTTCGAAACAGATGTTGGTAGGATCGGAGACGAGCCAGAGAAACGAGCCGGACGACGGCCACGGCCATGGCGATGCGAACCAGACGTCAAGACCACGTTCCGACCAACCTAGAGCACCAATCGCCCAACCGCCTAGTGCGTAAGAACCCAAGGAAGGAACAGAGATTAAAACATGCAGGAGGATGGGCCAACACTCACCACCGACGACTGGCCGCGACTGCGAGCCTTGCGGAAGCGCTCCGCCGGCCGTGGAGAAGAAAACGACCCCCGGTCGATTTCGGCGATGATAGGCGACGCAAGAGGACTCAGTGGATACGCAAGGACGTGGCGTGGCTAGTGACAAGACGACGAGAATAGAGATGGTCGGAGCACGACTAATGCTGCCACCACCCGCGAGCACGTCGACGGCAATGTCCAAGGAAGAAGGAGAAAGGGGGACGGCCGTCGACTTATATGGTGGGGAAGGATGGATCCACGACGCAGAGAGGACCCCCACGGGCCCGGCCCCGTCGGTGCCACGCGGCCGGCCGGCCCCGGGCGACGCCGGCGAGCGGCGGGGCACGCGCGGTCTCTGCTGGCAAGTAGAGCGCGAGTAGAGCCCGGACCCCCCCTGCTGACACTGTAGCAGTCTACACCCCTATCCCCTTTTTTTTTGCAAAATTACCCCTTATTTTGTATACAAACTTGAAAAATGTCCTTAATAAAAGTTGTAGCAAATTAAATTTAGAACAACTTTGGTTTTTGAACCAAATTCAAATTTTGAATAATTTCTGAATAATTTAAAAGGGGGTAATTTGCCCTTTTTAAATCAATTTCAAATTCAATTGAAAACTCAAAACTTTTCTTAACAACTTGAAAATACCCAAATATAAAAGTTGTCCTATTAATCAATCCCTACTACTTTCCTTAAAGGATTTTTGTCAGATTCTTGATAATTTTTGATATAGCATTTCAATTTCAAATTTCAAAACACTCATTGGACTTTATTTTGAAATCTCACTGCATAACATCAAAATCCCCAAATACAAAAGTTGTTTAACTTAAAAATCCTTACAACTTTCATTAAAGTAGTTTTCCCCAATTCTTCATAGTTTTTGAATTGGCATTTTAAATTTGAATAAACAAACACTAATTGGGTTTTAATTTAAATTTCCACTGGTAAACTTTAAAATCTCTAAACATGAAAGTTGTTCCATTTTACAAGGGCTAAAACTTTTATTAAAAGACCATCCTCAGATTCCTACTAGTCTTTGAATTTGTATTTCAAGTTTAAACTTTAAAACCTAGATTAACATTTTATTTGAAATTATTTTTAATAACTTCAAGATTGCCCAAAATAGAAGTTGCTCAAATTTTAAAGATTTACAACTTTTGTTTAAGGCCCAACCCCTAATTATTCTTAGTTTTTGATTTAGAGTTTTAGGCCCGCTTTAGGGTTTATAATTGTTTTTCTTTTTATTTCCCAATTTAATCTAGATAATTGCATACAACCCAAACATTTACATAATAAATCACTCTCAAGCACTTATGCATAATCACATGTTGAAATAAAATCAGTTTTGTTAACGCATAGTAAAAAAATGAGTTTATGCAGGATGATTTACATGCAATGATGATGACATGGCTGGTTTTAATTAACCGTAACACCAGAGGTGTTACACCTGAACATTCAAGATTCATCAATAATGGAACCCTGCCATCTCAAATTCATTAATCATTGCTTCCATGTGGTAAAATATAAATAACGATATCTGGAATACTCCCGGTAAAATGTTACAATGGTATTCTGTGCGCTTGCGAAATCTTTCATATTCTATTTGCACTTAATAAATACCAACAAAAGGTTACTATCTTTATTCTCTCTTGTTTAATCACTAGCATATCTCATTTCTTGGCCTAGAAAAATAGAATCGATATGGTTATTTCTCCATTTGTGTTTCAAGCTCAAAATCACTTGATAGTTTGTATATTTGGTTGATGAAAGATTAAATGAGCCGGTATTTTCATTGGTAGTATGCATAGCACACATTTGTTGCTCATATGTTGTATATATAAATTGTGTTTTAAATTTTAGAAATTTTTTAGTTTCACTTGTTGAAACACATTATTATTAATTTAAGTGCTTTATAAATTTGAGTCTAGAGAGTAAAGAGTAGATGACAACTGCTTCCGGGTCCTCGGCCTATCATCGGGTTCAAAAGCGGCTGAGACCGGACCTCCCTCTCATTGAATGCGACAAGTGTAAGAAAAAGATTGTGCTGGAGTTCTGAGTGAGGAATGAGTGTCCCAACAAGGGGCGTATCATCTATAAGTGTCCAGATCACAATGTGAGTTACTCCATCGCATTTGATGATTATATATAATGAATTATGTTAATCTAAATTGTGTTTATGGTTTTGAATAAACTTATAAATTTTGTATCCTAATTTCAGTGGGATAGCACTGGATGTCCAGTGTGGTACTGGGAAGAAGAGTATGCCAAACACATGTTTGAAACTTTTGCAGAGGCGGCTGCGGTGGGTGATGAGTTAGCTAATGAGGCAGTGAGCCCGCGAAAGAAGCCCATTGATGTTGAACAGACGAATGATTTGTCTGTTTTACTTGAGATCGGTCGTGATATCCTTAGGCTGCTGAAGTATATTTTAGGTTTTATTAGTTTAGTGCTAGTTATGACTATCTACATTGCAGCGAGGCTTCCATAAATTAATGTCCAGTATTGTGATATATGATCGTTTGTCTTGTAATGTAGAAAAGGATTGTTCACAAGATAAAGTTGAGATAATCTAAAAAGTCCCTCTCACTATCGGACTATGAACGCTCTCTCACCGAGTCTATTGAGAAACAGAAGAAGGCTGGGAAAGGTGTTCCGCAACTCGGCGAACAAGTCAAGCAATCAATCCCCTCGCTAATTATTAGTAATAAGATCAATGAATATGGTTCAAATATGGACCACATCCATATACCTAATGATGTCAATTTGGAAGATTTTTGAAGTATTTTTCGGGGATACTGGTCTCAACCTTGTCCAAATGGTTGGATTGCAGCAAGTGGAACGTGCGCCTGTAGTTGAGGAGTGGAGAAAATATCAACATGGTCGGAGTCTATAGAATTCAAACACCCTCAGTCAACTAGGTACGCAAATGTACTTGCTAAACAAGTGGTACCTTGAGGCATGTACACAAGGTGAGTCCTGGATTTCTATCCGAATTAGAAACCAACATTGGTTCCGTGACGATGATGTTATGTTTGTTGAATTTCCTGAATTACACCAATTATGCCACATGGACTCCCTCGACAAAACATTCATGGACTGCTATTGTCTGTAAGTGTGTCTTTCTGCTATTAAAATCACTATATATGTATATCCTTACTCTCTCTATAATATATATATATATGTACATCCTTACTCTCTCTATATATATGTAGATATGAGATGCGAATGTGCAAAGAGAGAGAGTGTAATGAAGTTGGTTTCATTGATCCACATATTGTATTCAAACACCCTAAACCCCACCCAACATGGAAAGAGGAAACAGAGAAGAATATCATGAAGTTCTTAGCAAAGCAACACGACAAGAAACATATACTCTTCCCCTACAATTTTAACGATCATTGGATATCTATAGTCATCGATCTTGAAAAAAGTCACTTGGAGATCTTAGACTCTATGAGAAAGAGCCTAGACCAATTCCAAGATATGATAGATATTCTCTAGAGGTAATTTATTTCTCCTTCTTTAATTGGCGGTGTTTGGAAAATATTCACATTGATCATTGGATATTTTTATTTTGATTGGCAGTGTTTGGAAAAGATTCATCGAGAAATATGACCTCAAACATTGCAAAGCACCACTAGCTATAATCCAACACATGGTAAGTATATATACTTAGAGGCCCTTCATGTTACATATGTATCATTATATATGTATTGTCCGGATCGGATGACAATCTTTTTTTTTTTCTTATAAAGTGGGTTCTGCGGCAACAACCCGAGAATAACACTTGTGAATACTATGTCTGCGAGTTCATGAGGGTGTACTCTAAAACAACTGACCAGGAGAAGCTCAAAGTACGTTAAATCGATCTCATATAAACTCACAAAAATTTATTTATAATTATATATATATAATCATATATATTAATACCTTTTCCTTTGACTCTGTTTGAAGATTGATTATTTGAAGTGAAAAGGTCCTGGTAATCGATGAGCTCAAGGCAATTCAAAATACCATAGCAGGGTTTCTTAATGATCAAGTTTTAAATTTCTCCGGAGAATTCTACAATTAACCCCAATAAATCTTGGAAGCCGACTAACGATGATGATGGTGATGAGTGAAGGGCGTCACATTGTGTTCTGGAAACTTTTGGAGTGAAAAACTATTAAACTCTCGTATATACATATGTATATATATATATGTCGTTTTGTACACGTATGTCTTATGTCATATGAAAGTTATATAGTCGAAACCAATATATATATATATATAATATATATATATATATATATATATATATATATATATATATATATATATATATATATATATATATATAATGCGCACGTATAGATAATTTGTAATTAATGAACTAAAAAGAATACAGTAAAGAAAAAATGATATCCTTTAGTCCCGGTTTACAATAACAACCGGGACTAAACAGCTCGAGAACACGTGGCCTGACCTGCAGACCTTTTTAGTCCTAGTTATTGTAAAAACCGGGACTAAAGGTCCACTTTTAATCCCGGTTCTGCACCCGGGATTAAAAGGGTGTACATTTAGTCCCGGAAGCTTATTCCCGGTTGGGAAACCGGGGCTAAAGGGGTTTCCCAACCGAGAACAAAGCCGTTTTCTGCTTTTGTGTGTGTGTGTGTTTGTGTGTGTGTGTGGTGGGCGGCTTCAGCTAAACAGCTCTTATTTTTCAGCTCTAGAATAGTATTTCTTCTTACAACAAATCAGTTTCAGTCAAAATCAGCTCAGCTTTTCAGCTGCAGCCTTCTTGATGGATATGGCACTGGCGGGCAGATGCCTACTCTACTGTTTGTCAAACATAAGTGGGCTGTGTGGAGCCAAAGAGTTTTAGTGCACGGTCAGGGAGGGGGCCCGGCCATATATATAACTCATGTAAATGAGAAAAGGGAGTGTGTGCTACAGCCAGGGAGGCCCACCGGCTATAATATCCAGTGATGAGGAGAGGAGAGCCATTTGGGGAAGCTTGCATGATGATGAGAATGGACGACTACTATGGAGCATGCATGCAGGAGCTATTTTGCTACAGTACCTTGCATTGCATGCATGCACTCCATGCCCCACCATAGTTCAAAAACCAGCGAGATCAGAGCATCCAATCCTCTTTTGCTCCTTTTTTCTCAAGGGAAGAGGCACGCCTTTTCATCTCCCTAGCTCTGTCTTGCTTCCAAAATTTGGTGCTTTGTGGGTTTTTTTTTCTCATCGAGTGGATTAAAGACCTGAGCTGAAAAGGTTGCATGCCATGATTTCTGCGTGGGGGATGGATGCCACATCTTCAATACGCTGGAACCAAAGGATCAATGTAAAACTTGGTCACCCATAGGAAGCAAACCTGCATTGGACACAGAAACATTGGATTCAAATCATAACCCCCACTACAGCAAAAATGGCATCACCATCGATTCAGAACCCTCCATAACCGCCAGTTACTTGGCTGTAGATGATGATACGTTGTTGGTGATAACTATGGCTATCATCGTGGTATTTTCCAACTGGCTATAATAATAGGTTTTCATGATTGGGTCATGTTACCAATCGGAGGTGACCATCAGTTACAAAAAATTGTAAAATCATTGTAAAAAATTATTCTCAGTCATAAGCCACGCCAAATATATGCCAATGTGCGCGGTGAGTTTTTTTTTTAAAAGTAAACTTCACTAGCGGTCCTCAACCTTGTCCCGGAGCTTTCGTATTGTATATTCAGTTCCCTAAACTTATTCAAAGTTCTCACTCATTTCCTGGTACTTTTAAATTACACATTTAACTCTCGAAACTTGTCATAAATTCTCGTATAGATCCTGATACTTTTAAATTGCACACTTAGATCCCTAAACCTATGTCGTGTGCTGGCATTGCACCATGATCAACCTCCCACTGAACTCCTTCCTATGTTGCATCGTTGGCGTGTGGGGGCAAACCCATGTTTCTAGGTCATGTCAAGCCCGATGCGCCATCATGTTACGTGCTCCACATATCCTACTACATTGCAACGATGCTCTGTTCGGTTCATCTGAACAACGCTTATGTTTTAGCTCTGGAACAGTATTTTCCTCTCGTAATAAATTAGTATCAGCTAAAATCAGCTCAGCTTATAAAGGCTAGGTGTGTGAGGAACTAAGTGTGAAGAGACGGTGAGAATGAGCCTGAGCTACTGCATTGATGGAGCTAAAGTGTGAAGAGATGGAGGGAATTGCCAAGGATGGAAACGGATCGGATAACGTATGGAATCAAATCCGGATGTCACCTTTTACCACATTTTAATTCAAATACGAATACGGATTCGAATATTTTCGAATATGAATACAAAACGGATGGTTCGAATGCGGATCCGAAATCGGATGTTTACTCGATCTAACTTAGAATGTACATTATAAAATTTAACATACATGAACAAAGTTTTATTATTAAGTACATCGTTAACCAAAGTGAACTAAATGAAAGTACACTTCTAATAATCTCTAAGAGCAAAGTAAACTAAATTATAATGGATAATATTGAATAAAATAATAGATCAAGTGAATAAATTCAAATAAAAATAGTAGAAAACAAATAGCCATTTTCTTTATAATTAGTATGGGAATTAAGTAATTATCACACAAGTAGAGATAAAGCATTTGTGTATATAACATAGACAAGGATAGCATAAAAAATAATATAGTTATCAATACATATTTAATAATTAAAATATATCAATTAATTGATATTATATTTATATAAATATTTATTATGAAATTTTAAATTTATATAAAATAATTTATATCAATAAACAAATAAAATAAAGGATTAAAATAATTTAAAAGAACAAATATATTAGATTAACATAAATTATAAAAGTACTAAATTTAATTAATCAATCTTTATGTATCATTATTAATTTACAATTAATACTAAATTTATTTTTATATATACTATTAAATATGTTACATGCATTATTAGTAATAATAACATTAAATAATTATTCACTTATTATGGAGAGAAAACTTTTAAATAGGTTCATGGTACCTTATTTTCTATTCGGATACGGATATTGCCGGATATTGTCGAATACGAATCTGAAATCGGATAGGAAAAACACTAAAATACGAATACTGTTATATCTAGTTTCACATCCATTTTAAAACGGATACGGATACGGATATCCATATTTACAATTCGAATGAATACGAATACGGATAAATCGGATATCTATTTTCATATTTCCCTCCTTAGGAATTGCTACCTGAGACTGGCTGATGAAGTCGAGGGAGGGAGCATCCTGCATTGATGCTGGCGCAGGCATGCAGCACCAAAGGCGCGCACGCGGCCTGCCGCCCGCCTCGCAATGGATCGTACAGTAGTTGTCTAGGCGCGCGTAGCTTGATGCACATGTAGCACACATGACATGCGCATATATTGTACGTATTCGATGGAATCCCTGGAGCCAGAGACGGAGCCGGAGCCGCCGGGCCCTCCATAGCTAGAAAGCTTCTAGTACTGTACTAGCAAGGTAATCCTACTAGAGAGGCGATGAAGCTAGGCTTAAAGCACGCACGCACGCGCGGCCCAGGGAGGGGCCAGCATAGAAGACGGCCGGCCGGCAAGAAGGATGGAACGACGATACAATACAGGCAGCTACTGCCATGGCTAATTGCATTGGTAGCTAGCTGGGCATGCATGCAAGCATCCAAGACGACGAAGCTAGCGCTCGAATTGACTCGATCGATCGACACTGCTAGTAGTAGGACTGTACTGTAGAAATACGTACTCGTAGTAGTAGATATAGCATAGGTATAGTATAGATGATGATGATGATGATCGGTTACCAGTTGACGACACATCAGAGCTGGCATGGGTTCGTGGATGGATCTGCAGAGAGCTGCATGCCGATGATGAGCAATCATGCACCCCTTCTATACTGTGCTGGTACTAGTACATCTCTTGGAGTAGCACCTCTAGCTCTGGTGGCTGGGCCAGATGCCTGTGAGTTTGTGACTGTGAGAGACCGAGACCAAGCATGCATGGACGGTGACGGTGGAAGCTTATATATTATTGGACATGCTCTCGCTTGCTCGTCTCTCCCATTCCAAATGATTTTAGATTTGTGCACAAACGTTTAAGAGAAAATAGACCATATATCTGCACTAGTTCGTGATGCAAAAATAGATGGATCACTTAAACACATCACATGCTCATAAGTCATAAAATCATCTTGAAAGATATCAGTGAACTCATTAAAGTTGTTGATCTTATTAGCACAAAATTTGTTGGGGATACAAAATGCAAAATATGACATTAGTACATAATCATTTTTTCCCCCTGATACCAGCGATTTTCTTCACAGACCGTTCATAATGAGTAGTTGTCACTAGAGAAAAAAAATGTGAGCCCGTACGTGCTAATAACTGTTAGAGTAAATGGATTTACACTGACATCGATAGATGGGCTATCACTGTTGGTTAATTCCTTCAACCAACAGTGAAAGTCCACGTACCAATATTGGTTCATGGCTAACCAGTACGTAGTGATGGCTTAACTGATAGTGATAGCTGTTTTGCATTGAACAAATACATAACTTTTCATATGGGATTGGACACAGATAAAATTTTTTATCAAAATTATAGAGTTTAAAGAGATCTAAAGCACTGTAGTTGACAAGTTTTCAATTTGAGACAGTTTACATGTCCAAATATTATATAAGTTCGCGGATCATATTTGATATGATTAACAGTGTTGAATAGAGAGAAAGTCAGCATCAAAGTTGTAGTATTCGACGGGATCTAGCTACAAATTTGCAGTATCAAACATACAATATAAGATTCGAAAATGTGTTGTTAAAAGAACACCAGTAGAGAAATGGCTTTTGGTCGCAACAAGTTTTGACTTTAGTCCCGATATTTTATTGTGTTCGGGACTAAAGATCTTTAGTCCCGGTTGGTAACACCAACCGAGACTACAGGTTAAATATTAGTCCCGGTTGGTGTTACGAATCAGGACTAAAGGTCATCTGCGGGTTAGTTCAAAAGGCAAATATCCTGTACATGGTCACATGTGCTGTGTAGGTGGGGTGGTAAGACACGCGCATGCTATGCACAAGGTCTTGGGTTCGAATCTCGTGAGCATCAGTTGTATAATCACATCTGTCGTGTAGCCTTAGTTTGGTCAGCTGGTATGTACCTGCGAGGGAATGTGAATGTTAAGGTCACGGGTTTAAATCCTGAAAACATATATTTTCTCTTTTTACCTTCTATCATTGTCACTCTCCCGCTATCCGTATGTTTTCCGGCAGTGATCATGCACGGTTGAGACCCGGCAGTAATATTGTGGTTGTGGAACATAGGAATTGTATAAGAATTTCATATGTATCTGTTCATTTTTCATGAAAAAACATAGGAATGGAAAAAAAAAATCATCCATTCCCCGGGGGACCTCGGTGTTTGTTCCTACCGATGAGAGAATAGAGATAGAGGCAGCCACTCCCATCAGGTGGTGCTCTGCTCTGTATATCTGTACAGCTATGGCAGGAAAACGTACTGCTACTACTAGCTATACATGGCCATATGTAAATGATTGCCCAGCAGCATGCATCCGCAGTAGTTGATCCATCGAGTGCTGGGCTGCTGGCGCCATGGATGATCATGTCGATGGATGGATACGGATCGGTCGGAGGACACCTCTGTGTCTCTCTCGGCTCTCTCGGTCAAGAGAAGAAACAACAGGAAGGAGGTCATGTCACATCGCCACAAGCTGCCGATCGGGTGAGAGCAGCAGAGAACGCCGAGCGGTCAGTCGATCAGCTTTTCAATTGGTCGTCTCTTGCTCCGGGTGAGTTCAGCTCACACTTGCTCCGGGCCCGGACAATGCATCCATAATCCATTATCCATGCCATGCACGCACATTGGTGCCCTACTTCAAATCGCTGCAATAGCTGATATATACCTCCCTACGGTGTCAAAACCCCAAGGCTGAGGCTGCAGCTGCTAGTAGGGCAGTTCTTGCCCACGAGGACCAGTTTCTGAAAAATAAGTCCTCCAACTCATTTAAAAAAAAAATCCTCCATGAGTGATTTTCCCTGAAAATTCCTGCTCTCACCTAAAAATGGGATATGATGAACCTGGAAATATAGTTGCTTTTCCCAGCTTTAATAACTAGCAAATACTCCCTCGTGTGATTTAAATATTTTGTTACTTTTATTTATTATTATGAAGATCTGTTTTACCGAACCATATAAAAGGAGAAAAGATACCATTCACTCGTGTGATTTGGAGGAATTCATCACACGAATTTTCTCTTCTTTAAATCTCCTCTTCTTTTGTCCTTGTTCTTTTACTGAAAAAATTGTTTCTTGTAATTCATGATTCATACCACCTTAGGGGGAGAAAAAATTCGTCTGATGGCTCAGGTGAGCTACCTTCAGCTCTATCGACAGAGCTGTGCTTCCTGAGCTGAAGCTCAAAAATCCTGCTGTGCCAACGAGAACTGTATATCTTGTCATAATTAAACAGAGGCACCGTCGTATATCCTTGTCCTCTTGCTGTTGGATCCACGCGAGCGGAGCGCCACTGAGCAGTGGTATTCCCTGCCACCACTTGCTACTTATTTTGTGCCTCCTGTCACGGATGATGACGTCTCTTCCCGACCGCGGCCGTCCTATGAATGGGAGCCATCCTGTTCCATGCCATATGCATGGAAGAAGCTCCCACATCAGGCCGGCTATCACGTGTGATGGACTGACTGATGTGGTGGAACTCAACGTCTCGTCGATCGAGTTGCTGTGCCGCGGTTGAGGGGCGAGAAAATAATTAAAGGTTGTTTTTATATTTGGGCTGTTGTACGCTTCTTTTGAGGCAAAAGAAGGCATTCCGTGGCGAATAATGTACTCCTCTCCATCATTTGAATATGCACTATAAGAGTGTGTGGATCAAACTGTATTAACTTTGACTAAGTTTATAGTAAAAAGTTTTAGTATTTATATTTCGAAATAAATTTATCATGAAAAATATATTTCATAACCAATATAATGGTACTTGTTTTGTCTCATAAGAGTTTATATTTTTTCATATAATTTTAATCAAAGTTTTCAATGGTGGACTCCTCGGAATGTGATAATTGCATATTTATTTAGACGGAGGGAGTAATCCATAAAGATACACGCCACGCGTCTAGAACGGACGGACGCTGGGTGCCATCTCCGCCTCCCCACTGTATAACAAGTGTGGCTCAATATAAAAATAAATTCCCCACAACTCTGCCTCTCGATCATTCTATTGCAACTCATTTGTGCCCCTGTCTCGTTTGCCGCTGGCTCGCCGCCTTCCTCGTGCTCACTCCTTAGCCGGCGGCGACAATCTTGCCCACTCTAGCATGTGCCCTCCCCCACCTCGGCGTCCTCCTCCGCAACCTCGACAGCTCATTCCCTCATCCTAGCGTCCTTCTCCCCTTACACTAGTGTCCTCCTCATCGAGAGCTCTGCAAATTCAGCGGCCAAGGCGTCCCCGCCACGGTGTCCTCCCCTCTGGTCGCACCTCTTCCCTCACACTGGCGTCCTCCCCACCGGGAGCCCCCAATGCCCGTAGATCCGTGAGGCCATGGCGCTCCCCACACAAGTGTCCTCCTCCCCTTCCCTGATGGCGCCTCTCTTCTACACCAGCATCATCCTCCACTACCCTGGGGCACCCCTCCCTACACCAGCGTCATCCACTTTCTCCCAACCCTATGTTGTGTAACACCCAAAAATTTGCATCAATTTAAAATAGGGGAAACAATTTAGTTGTGCTATTGTTGATCATTTAATGTAGGGAAATATTAATTTTCACAAAAATAAAATCATAGTAAGTCATACACATGTATGTTGTATTCATGCTGGAGCATTTCTTCTTTGTACTGTTTGGAGTTTATTTGAAGTCTTCAAATGTTCAAAAACAATTATTCAAACTCTATTTGGAAATGTTTTTGAGAATTAGAAAAAGGAAAACCCTCCCCTAGCTGTTTCTGGCCCAAGGGCCCAAACCCCTACCCCCTTTCGACCTGCCCCCTCCCTTGCTAACTTGGGCCGAGGCCCAACTAGCTAGCCAGCCAGCCGGCCACAGCAAGCTGAGCGCCCCCCTCTTCCCCTCTCTGGATGATAGGCGGGCCCCACCAGGCAGCCCCTCTTCTTCTCCTTCCTTTCTCCTTTGGTTGAGCCGAGAGCAGAGCATGGCCGGGCCGCCGCTGCCGAGCACGCACGCGCGAGGCGTCCCTCTGCAGCTGACAGCCTTGGCCCGCGCGCAGTCTCGCTACCGCATGGGTCCCACTGGTCGGCGTCTTCCCTCCAAATCCCCTCTGCCGCGAGAAGAGCCCGTCCCCGAAACGAACGAGCCGAAATCGCCGCCCATCGTCTCCGATTCAATCTTCTATTTTTTCGCCGAGTCTGACCTCCCTCACCACGTCCTCGGGAGTATATAAGCTCGGGCGAACCCGTTGCCGTCGCCACCGATCCCTAGCAGCAGCGCCCCCGTGCCCTCGCAGCGAACAGAGCCGCCGCCGGGGCTTCTTTCCGCCGCCGAGAGCAATTCGTCGAGCCTGCTGTTCTTTCGTCGCCGTAAGCTCCTCTACGAGCATCTACTCGATATCCCGAAGCTTCCAGCCCCTTTTTCCCTTTGATTTGTGCACTAATTTGCTCCCGCCACTGCCACAGGATCTCTCCGTCCGCCGCCGCACGTCGACACCCATCTCCGACCCGATTCCGGTCCTCTATTTCACCCTAGGTAAGCTCGCGCTGCTTCCCTCTCTCTCCCGGACCTTTTCCCGAGTCGATTGGTGAACCCTATAGCCGTTTCGACGAACGCCGGCCATCTTCCGGCGATGGCGCCGCCGTGCCGGCCTGTTTCAGGCCTGGAGCGCCGCCACCTCTCACCCCGATCTAATCTGGTCCGTCCATTTTAAATCGGACGGATCTAATGAGCCGATACCCTTTCGGCGGTCATCTTTGCAAAAGAGCCCCTGTAGTTTCTAAGGGCTAAACCCGCAGTCCCTTGGCGCATTCCTCCGTTTACGCTTTCCGATTTAGAAAACGTATTTTGTCTCGGTTTAGTGAAAAGATGTTTTCTGAAATTGCAGATTTGCCACTAGATTTGTTTTAGCTATAATTTACTCGTTTTAGATCCGATTTGAATAATTCAACTTGCGTTAGATTCGTAATTTAAAGATATATCTGATGGTACCACTATTTCCCATATTACTTACTGTTTAATTTCGAGGTTATATTTAATATATTATTTGTCTATTACAAATCTTGTAAAATCCATAACTTCGCCGTTTTAATTCCGATTTGTGCAAACTTTATATCGATGTGATCGTAGCGACGGGTAGATTAGTTTTATAAACGTTTTAATTTGTTTTCTCACTGTTGGTGCACTGTTCTAATTAAAACTCTTGTTTGTATGCATGATTGCCCCTGTATGCGTGTGTGTTGATATGATGGATCGAGTATAGACGGTGAGCTTTACGTGGGTGATCAAGATCAGTACTTCGACAACCCGGATCACCAGGAGTTTGCTGATCAAGGCAAGTATTGGCATGGACCATCCTTGTTGTCCTATTCACCAATTAAATAATTACATATGCATGTGTCTACCTTGTTCACCATAGATGCTACCTAGTGTTGTTACCTTATTCCTTGTCACCTATGGGTTTATGCATTGGGTAATTGATGCTAGTGCACTACTGGAATTATGATCATGTAAACTGATTAACTGGATATGCAATAAGTTTAAAAGATGCCTTTTTAGCAACATGGAACTAGGGGATTGGAGCATAGTTTTGTGATGCTCTATATCCTTCCCCCTTGGTAATGATCTGTCAGCAAAAGCTGGGACTTATAGTGCAACTATGAGGGCTATATGGCTCTGGTTTTAGTCAAGTATATGTCCTTTTTCTAGCTTGTTAGAGGTTACCGAAAGGCGTGACGGGACCTACCAACTCGGGTATAGTGCGGCTCCTGTCCGAGTGTGTATAACCTGCGTGACGTTGTGCCACGACAAAGGGGGCTCTACATCTGCTTGCCGGTTTCCTAGCGGCCCTAACTTGTTAGACGGAGTACTTTGAAAGACTTCATAGTGAAACCCTGCTCGCTCACCTTGGTAGTGTTATGGGAGTAATTAACCCGAGCAAATGGGAATCACGGCTCATAGTGAAAGTGCACAACCTCTGCAGAGTGTAAAACTGGTATACTAGCCGCGCTCACGGTCACGAGTGGCCCGGAAAACGGGTGATGTTTACCTGTTGCTAATTTATTTATTGCTACTCATTAATTATGTTTACTTATGATCATGAGAATGGGCTTATTCACTTGTTGCTATTCAATCGCATAAAAGGTGATTAATTAAAAGTAAACAGTTGTTAAACCTGTGTCAACCTTTTGAGCCTCATGAACCCATGCTAGTCTTGTTGAGTACGACATGTACATACGCTTGTTTATTTTTCATTACTTGGTTAAAAAAATCCCGGATGGGTAATAGATGGTGATAGTGATGAGAACTACCCTGAGGACTGCTAAACTTGTGCTTCACCAGTCGACGTCCCTGTGCTATGGAGCTATCGCGAGAGTTATTTTTATTTTCCGCTGTGTAATGACTTTGATATTATTCTCTATGTAATAAACATTGGTTATGGTACAATTTATGCAATTTGTTGGCTTATGTGTGTGACTGATCTCTGGGCGTACATAAGTTTATGCATACCATTTTATCCTTAAAATTAGGTGTGACATGTTGCAATTATATGTTTCAGTTTGTTTCATATACTTCAGAGGTATGTTTCAGTTGGATCATATGGATGTTTTAAAATAGATTAGGGGATGGTGCATGTGTTGCATATTGCAAATGTTTGAGAGACATGTTGCAATATTATGCTTTGGAATGTTTCATATGTTTTATTTGTGTTTCTGATACATGTTGCAATTGTGTTTATCTGGATGTTAATTATATATGTTTCACACATATGTTGCATGCATTCTATTCGGATATTATGATGTTGCAATAGTTTTCATGTGTTTTTCAAGTGTTTCATAAGCATATTTCAAGTGTTTCAATAGGCATGAGATATATGTTACACTTGTTGTATTTGGATATTTCATAGGTAGATCTAGGGAATACATCCCTCCTGCCCCATCTTCTGTTACATATTATCTCTAGCAGACGGAGGGCATCCATAAGACGCCGCACTGGTTGTTACCGTGTTGTGCTAGGGGGCCGGGTGGTCAAGTGCACAATGAGACAGAAGAGAGCAGATGTGGGCAGGACGGGCGTTGATGCAGGGCCATGTACGTGCGTGTGCGGGCGGAGGGTGTGGCATGTGCTAGTCAGACGTGTGGGTAGTGTGGGAGAGGAGGTGTTCCGAGGAGGCACACATGCACTACTATAGATTCAAACATAATTGCCGGCCCATCACTGCCGGTTTGTATTGGACCGGCAGTGATGGGCCAGTTCAAACCCCAAATGATTGGGCCAGGGGCCAACCAGCAATGAAGCTAGGTATCACTGGCGGTTCGTGGCTGGAACCGGCAGTGATGTTACTCCGCAGTATCACTGCCGGTTCCAGCCACGAACCGACAGTGAAGCTATGTATCACTACCGGTTCGTGGCTGGAACCGCCAGCGATACTGCTGCAGTATATAAGCTCGAGCTCGAGCTCCCTCCCTCCTCCTCTGTCACAATAGAACAGAACGGTGCGCGGCTGCTCTTCCCCTCCATTGTTGCGGCTGCTCTTCCCCACGACCTCTATTGTTACGGCTGCTCTTCACCGAATTGCTCATGGAAACTCTTGGAAGCTCAAGCATGGTGAAGATCTTCTGGCTTATGGTTAGTAACAAGCACACTCCTTTGAATTTGTAGATTTACATTGCTTTTGTGTTTGGAGATTGATTCTTATTGTAGTTGTTTACTTCCTCCATTTTAGAGAGCACATTTGGGTT
Organism: Eremochloa ophiuroides; assembly: GCA_038502445.1. Classification (NCBI taxonomy): domain Eukaryota; kingdom Viridiplantae; phylum Streptophyta; class Magnoliopsida; order Poales; family Poaceae; genus Eremochloa; species Eremochloa ophiuroides. Next base: position 33,407,941 of record JAHLJS010000009.1, read on the forward strand.
GGATCTTGAGGAAGGCATTAAGGTTGTGGTAAATCCACTATTCAAAAGGTTAGTTAAAATCATTGCCACCTTTAATTTCAATTGGAGCTATATTATTGTTCATGATCGAGAAGAGGGATTGCATTTTATAATTTGTTCCTTTATTTTTATGTGGCATGTTGTAGAATAATTATTTTTGGCAATTGTAATTTATGTGGCAACCATTGTTTGCAGCTACATTATTGTTTCTAGAATTTTTTGTGCAATTAATGTTGTTTATGATGGAGCCTCAATTTTTCTTATGTTTTTTGAATCCATTTTTACACGACATGTTATAGAACAATTATTTTCTATGGGCTATCTATTTCAAATTTATAGCGTGACCGATTTGAATTTTTATAGGGCAAACAATTTCAATTTTTTTCGAACAATACATTAAGGTTCTGTGCTTCAAATAATATTGTTGCAAAAGGCTTATTAAAATTTTCCTATATTTTCTCTACCCTGCCCATTTTTCCTCTGCAGGCATGGATCGAAGGTGGATGTATGATCTGTCATGTACAGACCGACGGTACTTGACGGGCATCGATGATTTCATCAAGTTCGCCAGAGCCAATGCTGGGGACTCGCAGCCTGTATTCTGCCCATGCAAAGATTGCAAGAATATGAGAAAATAGGGCGACGTGGAGCATATACGATTGCACTTGATTACCAGTGGGTTCATGAGAGACTACATGATTTGGACTTTGCATGGGGAGGTTGGTCAAAATGGTGGACAAGAAAACAATGATGATGTTCCCATGCCTAGCATATCCCTAAATGAGTTTCTGCCTAATGATGATTACACAGAACCTGTGCCTACCAATAACAATGTGTTTAGCAATACGTTAGCTGACGACACAGAGGAAAACGATGGCATTTCTCAGCTCCTTAATGCTACACAGTTGAAAAAACTGGGGATCATGAGGAAGGATGCAAAAACATCATTGTATCTGACCTGTCCAATAAGCAAACTCGAAGCCAACATCATGCTTTTAGAGTTCAAATCAATGAATGGATTGAGTGATAAAGGCTTTAATAACTTGTTAGGTATAATACAGAAACTGCTCCCAAAGGGTAACGAGTTACCAGAAAATACTTATCTAGCCAAGCAAATGATTTGCCCAATCGGCCTCGAGGTTGAGAAAATCCACGCTTGTTCCAACGATTGCATATTATACCATGGAGAAAAATACAAAGACTTGGATACGTGTCCCAAGTGTAAAGCTCCCCGATACAAGCAAGGGCCGTCAAATGAGGGTAGCAAGACCAGAGGAGGGTCCATAAAGGGCGTATGGTATTTTCCTATAGCTCCGCGAGTGCATAAGTTGTTTGCAAATGCAAAGTCAGCGAACCTGTTGCGCTGGCACGGCCGAAGAGCGGAAGAAAGATACAATGTTGAGGCACCTCGCTGATGGGTCAGACTAGAGGACTATCAACACTATGTTCTATAAGAACATCGGTGGAGAGGTAAGGCATCTTTGGTTAGGTTTGAGCACAGATGGGATGAATCCATTTGACCAGGTTAGAAGCAATCATAGCACTTGGCTAGTGACGCCATGTATATACAACCTTCCACCTTGGCTTTGTATGAAACGGTCATACATCCAGATGCCACTACTAATCCAAGGCCCAAAACAACCTGGCAATGATATCGATGTGCTTCTAGAACCAGTGATCGATGAACTACTATAGATGTGGGAGACGGGTGTGAAGGATGTTTGGGATGAGTACAAAAAAGAACATGTCACGATAAAGGCTATACTCATCGCTACAATCACCGACCTGCCAGGGCGAGGTTGCTTGTCTGGAGAGAAGACAAAAGGATACACTGGGTGTGTCGAGTGCTTGGATGAGACGGATGCTATACATCTTCCAGAAAACAAGAAGATGGTCTATATGGGACACCGTAGGTTCCTACGAAAGGATCACCCTTACCACAGGAATAGAAAAGATTTTAATGGGACTATTGAGAAGCGTGGACCCTCAAAGTATCGCGATGGCAAACAGATACTTAAACAAGTAAGCAAACTCACAGATGTAGTCCTTGGAATGGGGGAAGGGGCAGTACCAGCGTCTGCTGATAGTATCTGGAAGAAAAAGTTAATCTTCTGGAAACTACCTTACTAGCCACTTTTGAGTGTACGTCATTGTCTTGATCCAATGCACATAACTAAAAATGTGTGCGGTAACACTCATAACACGTTGATGAACACCAGGGGGGCAACGAAGGATTCTCTCGTGACACGCTTGGACATGCTACACCTGGGCCTCAGGAAGGAGTTGCACCCAATAACTCTTGAGGATGGCCATTTGAAACTTCCGGTGGCATCATGGACAATAAAAAAGGAAGAAAAGGACATGCAGATTTATTTCTTCAATGATCTCAAAGTGCCGACTGGCTACTATGCGAACCCGAAGAAGCTAGTTAACATGAGAGAACTTAAGTTTAACTATGGTTGTATGAAGGCTCATGACTGTCATGTAATTATGACTCAGCTGCTCCCAGTTGCCCTGCGAGGTATCCTCCCTGATAAGGTACGCGCCCCGATCATAAAGTTGTGTTCGTTCTTCAACGTGATTTCTGAAAAGGTCATTGATGGGGCCAAGCTAGACTAGCTGAAGCAGGAGATAGCCAAAATTCTATGCAGGCTTGAGATGCATTTCCCACCGACTTACCTCGACATATCGGTGCATCTACTTGTTCATCTTATTGACCAAATTAAAGCCCTTGGCCCAATGTACCTACACCAGATGTTTTCTTTTGAGAGGTTGATGAAAGTTTTTAGGCGGTATGTTAGGAATAGATTCAGACCAGAAGGTAGCATCGTTGAAGGATGGACAACGGAGGAGGCCATTGAGTTCTGCACATATTATCTGGACATCAATCGAGTCGGATTTCCAGTATCTTATCACGAGGGAAGGCTTGGGTGCAAAGGAACGATAGGTGAGAAAGCTATCACAATCAACGAAGTCGTTTCTTTCAGACAGGCACACTTCGCTGTCCTCCAGCAGGCTGACGGTGTGATGGCATACATTGATGAGCTCAAACAGATACTGCAAACTAAGCACACCAGTAGGTCACAGGCTAGGCTTGAGAAAAAGCATAAGGAGGAGTTTGGTGACTGGTTTCGACGCCACAAACTAGGAATGGTCACGGGCTGTCAGTTAGATCTCTTAGCTTCTGGACCTTCGACCACGGTGATGATGTACCAAGGGTATGATATAAATGGTTTTACATTTTACACAAAAAAGCAAGATGGTAAGAGCACCAACCAAAATAGTGTTGTTCGTTTCGACGCCCACGATGAACATGGCACGGTGGAGGCAATATACTATGGTTTCATAGATGAGATATGTGAGCTAGACTATGGACGATAGTTGAAGGTCGCTCTTTTCCGTTGCCAGTGGGTACGGCTAGACGAAATCGACACCGACAATGATGGATTCACTACCGTTGATCTATCCAAGACCGCATACAGAGACGACCCCTTCGTCCTTGCAAAGGATGTTTTGCAAATCTTCTATGCAAGGGATAACAATACAAAGGGAAGACTACAAGTAGTCATGCAAGGTAAAAGGAAGATTGTCGGTGTCGACGGAGTGACGGCCGAAGAAGAGTACAGAGGTTATCAAGAAATGGCCCCTTTTGGAGCGGACGTTACCCTACCTATTCTTGAAGAGGGTGAAGAACCTGCATACCTCCGGAATGATCACGATGAGGCCATCATAGTTCCTGCACCGTGAATAGTTAGAATATCAAACTATGTAATTCAAAAAGAAATATTGTGTTAGTATCTTGCATCGAATTTGAGATCATATGGAGTTGTAAAGATTGATGAGTTCTTCCAATATTATTTAGGAAATATGTTATTCGATCTTTTTAATGTTCATTTTTTTAGTAACAAATTTCAACAAATCATCGAAGCCAACAAACAAAAGCTTTAATAACAAAATCAAACCCTTCCCCACTGAACACACACATAGTCCATTTGGTTCAGTCTCTGCGCCTTGGTCTCGGCGGCTTGGGTTCGAAGTCGGGCTTGAACCAATTTTTTTAGGCATTATCTTTTTTTATTTTCACATCACTTCGGTTCCACACTAGAACCGGCAGTGATACGAGCTATCACTGCCGGTTCTATAATACAACCGGCAGTGATGTCATATTTTTTAAAATTGTAAAATTTTCTTTATAATTTATAGTAATTCGTAGAAAACTCCAAAAATTGTAAAAATGGTGTCATTAAATTTTTATTGCATTTCCCTACAACCTTTGTTTAGTTGATGTTTTCATTTGAACAATTTAAATATCTCATTTGTTTGAAAAAGTATGTAAATTAAGTATTTTAAAACAATTTGGGCCCACAAATGATCTCAAATCAAAAAGTTATAAACAACAAAGTTGTAGGACTCATCAGGCTAAATAACTTTTATTTTGTCATTTTGTGTATTTGAATTTTTTTGGAGACTGTGCATTGTTCATATCTCTAAAATTTTTTAAATCTCACAATTCAAACCAAATTTAGGCCACCACATGGTCTCAAATTGAAAACTTGTAAACAACAAAGTTGTATAACTCATGAATGTCTACAACTTTTATTATAGTCATTTTTGCATTTGAGATTGTTTTATATCGCATGTCTCACAAACTACTATGTTTCCATAGATTTAAAAAATTTTAGAGATTTGAAAAGTTTTCCGTACCGGAAAAAATTGCTTATTCCATACAGGACTACGAAGTAGGGGGTCCGCCCGACGGGGAGGTAGGGCGGCCACCCTAGCTCACCCTATGGGTGGCTCGGCCTCTGCGTAGCGTGTCCAAACATTATTTTCAAGAAATTGTGGTGGCTGAGTTGATGATTTAAAAATCTTTGTAGTTTTAAACTTTAAATTTGTTGAATGAAGTTAAAATATTTTGTAGGAAAACACACGAGAAAACGGGAGATAGATGGAAAGTATTTATTGATTTCTCGTGGGGGCCCATAGACCAGCAACGTGCCATATTGGACATTGACCGTGCTATAATTACCTTTGCCAACTTATTAAAGTACAAAGTTAAGTTGGGTTATTCTGCGAGGGAATTCATGTACTATATGAAGAGATGTGGCAACGATAGAGCTTTGTTGCTGCGTATAGATTATGAAGAAGATGCATTGACAATGATAGAAGTTTGTAGAGAAGAGAAAATAATTAGGATAGTAGTTTCAACAACTCAGGTAGATCAGGAAGGAGAATATGCAATCACACCGATTAAGCAACGTAGTACACATGAGGAAGTTAGTGGAAAAGGAATTCAGGATGAAGACATTGATGCGTACAAGGTGTGGCTCGATGAGCTGCCACAGGATGAAAACAACCTAGGTACTGTACTAGAAAAATACATCTCAATGATTTTTAGTTACTGATCTATAACTGACACTATATACATCTATATATGCATCTCGCAGAATTTAAGGATGACACCCGGCTGAATACTGTTGCAACATATAAAGAATGGTTGAGGAGGGAAGGGCTTCTTCAAGATATATGTAATCTGATTTTGTTTTATCTTGGCATTAGTGGAAGCATTAATATATATATATATATATATATATATATATATATATATATATATATATATATATATATATATATATATATATATATATAACTTTGTACTTTCACTTTTTTGTATGTAAAGATGCATATTTAGATGATGAAACCATTGAAGAAGATGGAAGTGGTGACAATAGCGCAACACCAATGCAGTTTCCAGCTCATGCTCGTAGGCCAAAGTCCTCCCATAAAGGTATGCAATGATTCAGAGTGTTCATACATTACTATAACATAAAAATGCTGATTTATAATGTTAACATACGTTCCATTTTATAACATCAATTTCACAGTAGGGGTTGGCGACAAGAGAAAGATTGGATGTGAAACCTTGAAAGGTTTATCGGTCGAAGCTAAGAGGTTTAAACTTGGCACTGGGAAACTTAGTATAGATTTCTAATCCACGAAAGGCGGTCCTATAGGAGATAACTATCGCGAGTTTGTTGATGAAATAGTTCGGTTTACAAGAAAAAGGACTCCACTTATTGGAGTTAAAAAGTGGGGAGATGTCCAGCAGATTGTTAAAGATAAAATAGCACGGGATATAATGGTACGTTACAGTCTTGCTCCCGCATATGATAAATTAATTCTTTGTAATATCTTATTTGTTCACAATTTGTTGGTATCCCATTTCTACAGGTCAGGTGGGACATTGAGAACAATGATGATGAGAAGGCTAGGATATGGAAGATTGCAAAGTTTTGTTACAAAGGATGGAGAGCTCAATTGAGTGCCACATACAAGCCATACAACAATTATCATGAAAGAATGAGACATAAGCCAGATGATTTGGACATTATGGAGTGGCACTACTTGGTGTTGTATTTTGGAAGTGACAAATTCTAGGTTCCAGGCCTCTGACATATATGTGTTTATTGTCTATATTTTGTAGTGCAGCTAACATATCTGTGTTTATATTAGCGAATAAGCACCACAAACTCTAGCAATTCCCAGCATCGACAGACAATACATCTTACAGGATCAAAACCTTTTTCGCAAGTTAGTTATGAGCAGGTAATGATATGGAATCTAATCTTCTTCTTTTATTTTTTACCTAAACAGTAACAATGTTCATTTTTCACATCTTAGAGAAACCTGGACACAGGTGAAGAGCCGGATAGTTTGACATTTTGGAGGAGTACACGCACCAAGATGGGCCGATGGTCTTCTGATGCTGCTAAGGAAATTTATGTAAGTGCTACTTTGTTCATTAGTACTTAGTGATGTTGCAATTATATATAACATAATTATTGTATTGATGGTTGTACATGCCCTGATTGGGTGATAAAAGGTTATCATCTCCTTGTCCTTGTGTTCGGTTTGGCAATCCTATCTTTAGTTTCTTGTTTATTCTATTTTCAGCTGTGCCATCTGTTCTTTTGGTATAGCAAGTTTGGATGAGCCAAATGCTTCCAAACATTTTCTATTTAAATTGAGAAAAGCATCAAATAATTTTATTTTATGATGTCCATCATATTTTCTGGTGTCCATGAGTTATTTATGTTGCCACGATATGGTTGGTATGATCCAAATGTAAGTTTGGAACATAATTAATTCTTTAAGTGAGATGTTGGTCCCATCTGGACAGATCTGGGGACTTAGAGAAGTTCACTTTGATAAGTTGGTTTCCTGGGAAACTTATGAATACCAAAGTCGAAGATAATTGTCATATCTAGCTGCTGTTCAAATTTGAGGTCATTTGGCCTAGTGGTTTGAAAGTTACAGCTGTTTGAATTTACATCTCAGTTTTTGGGTGCTCTCTGTTTCAGCAGAGCAGTTTCTGTAATTCTGCTATTTCGGAGTACTTAAGTTCTGAATCATGCTTTGATGTCTGAATATGAAATCTTGAGAATTTTATAAGCTTTCCAGAATGTACTCTTGCAAGTCCTTTGGACATGTATATCTCCAGATATGATTTATTTTCTGTACATCTGTTGCATGCCCAGATTTCTGGGAACTTGCTGGAAAGCGAGTTGCTTAAGTTACATGCTTTAAGTAGTTAAGTTATGCTCTTTAAAGTGACTTGAATAGAGCTGGGCTACTCGGCAAACGATTGTCCAGTGATGTATGTTCTCATAACCTGTTTTATTCATTTATCTCCAATGTCATACATATCTCTGAAATGCTAGCGTTCAACTGTCCATTGCTTTTTACCTCTCAACATGCTTTGCTAGGAATCATATTTGCATGATTAACATGGACTTGGATTTTTTGAGGAAGTAATCTGTACATGAATCTAACTGATACGGTTTGATTTCCAAAGTATCTATTTTAGCTAATTCTTATTATACTTGAACTAGAGCTGCTGTTGCTACTTGCTAAAGTTGAAAACACTAATTGTGTTCTTAAATTTAGGAAAGCGTCTTCTCCAAAATTGCAGAGAGAATTGAGTTGGAAGCTTCTATGATTTTAAAAGAACAAGAAAGGCACATTCTTCATGAAACCTACAAGGAAACCACTAGATGCAGGAGCAGGAAAGGTCCTGGACATGGATACTTGGCAAAGTATCCGACCCGAAGCCAACTTATGAATGAACGAATTGAAGAGCAAACTCGCGCATCTGCATTAGCAGCAGCAGCCCAACAGAAGAATAGTGAGATGTAAGCTGAGGTAGAGAAGTTAAAAGAACAGCTTACCGTTCAAGCCGCTGAGAGGGAGAGCGACAAGGAAAAAATTCAGCAGCTGCAACATCAGCTAGAGAGTACAAGTAGCAAGATTAGAGAAGATCTAAGGCAAGAGTTTTTTTCACTAATCAAACAACACAATCAAGCACCGCCTTTGGTAATAATACTACTTCTTAATTGTTACGAACATCATTGATTTTAGTAAAGTTTGATTGCTAATGTTTCTCCTTATAACTCTAATGCAAGAATGCTGCACCAACCACAACAGCCCCCTCCTGTAGAAACTGCCACTCAACCTTCAGAATTCACAACTAATGCTACTGGTATTGAAAATATGGTTAGTGGAAATGAAGGTGCAGATTTAGCACAGGTATTATTTTTGGATAAATGCAAACTGCGATGTAATGGATATCTACATTTAATCTGACCTAATGTGTTATTCTTTTTTTAAAATATGAAGGCTGGTACAGAATCTGCCCTGCCCACACATAATGAACCTGCTGTTGTTCCCACTCCCATCCAAAGATCAGAACATTTGCAACAGGTAATTTACTTCAAAATTATTACTTGTAATTGAACAGATTCTTATAATTGTTAAGTGGTGATTGCTCCTTGAAATCTTCTGGTTTTTACAGACTATACCAGATAGTGTATTGTTGAGCAAACAGAAGAGTATCCAATCTAGTCGCCTCACTCGCAGCGCCAACAGATCACTTTTCCCCAATGATAAAGATAGTAATGAGACAGTGATATTTATTAAATCACAAACACTAAGGAATACTGCTGCAAATAAAAAGCTACAATGCAGAAAGAAAGGAGGAAAGGTATGAGCAATCATGTGTCATTTTAAGTTGTTGTCCAGATTATTAACATGAACTTTGTTCACTTATACATGTATGTTTGTTCACTTAACATGAGCAATCCGGAGTTAATGCCTTATGTGTTTATAGTTCAGCTTCGGAATTCATTCTATTTGTTAAACCCAAAAATATTGTTGTCTATCATGTGTTGTCTATGTTTGATTCCAACTATGTGATCAACTATATATATTACTAATGCATGTCATTTTGACTTTTTCAGTAAGATCAACCTTGAGGGAGTCTTGGCAAGCTGAAATGAATTAAATATTGTGCGACGAGAAAGATGTCATGATTATCTGTGCTAAGAGACATGTGTTTTTGTTTATGATTGCCTATTCGTCGCACAAGTTAGTGGTTTGTAATGCAGTTCAACTTTGCAATTACCTATTTGGAAATAGGAAGGCATTTGACTTCCTTACATTGTATAAACTATTGAATGCTTATGATCCAAGTTATTAATATGATTGCCTTTTTGTGCCATTGAATTTTGTAATTTTATAAAATTTTGTGCATGAATTAGATGCAAAAATTGGTTGTCCTTCAAATCTCATGTCGATGCAATAGTTTGTATTGCATCCAAGCTCATGTCGATGTGATAGTTTGTATTGCATCCAACCTCATGTCGATGCAATAGTTCGAATTGCATCTAACCTCATGCCAATGCAATAATTCGAATTGCATCGAACATAACGTCGATGCAATAGTTCCTATTGCATCAAACCATAGTGGTGATGCAATAGAATCTCTTGCATCGAACCAAAATGGTGATGCAATAGATTATATAGCATCGAACCTAATATGGATGCAATATAGTCTATTGCATCGAACAATAGCCGTTGCAATAGATGTATTGCATCAACATGATTTGGATGCAATAAACTATTGCATCACTCAATTTTGATGCAAGAGACAACGGATGGACGATGCAATAGCTGCTTCTTGCATCAACCACAAGTAACCAATGCGAAAGGCTATTGCATCAAGACCACTTGCATCGACTGGCATCAAACGACAAATTGATGCGAAACCGAACTATTGCATCTATTTTAGACCTATAACATCAAAAATTGGCCGGTGCAACGGGGTCAAAATTTAGTAGTGACTTAATTATTTCGTTACTTATACATTTTATTTTAGAATTTCTATAATATAAACGTTAATGGATTTGTAGTGACGTCGAGATCCACATCCATATCCAATTATTCGATTGCATCACCGTCAACACATCTCCCACCTTCCCCCCAAGATATCCCCTCAAATTAAAAATAAAACAATTAATAAAATACAAATTATAAAAATCATATCACTGTCGGGTTTCATTACAAACCGGCAGTGATAACTCACATATCACTGCCAGTTGGTAACACGAACCGGTAGCTATCACTGTCGGTTTGGTAGACCCGGCAGTGATGTCATGAACTCATCACTGCCGAATTGGTTGTACCGATTCAAAATCCACCAGTGAAAAATGTTTTTGAACCGACAGTAATATTTAAATATGGTGTAGTGACGTAGCATGTATGGTGGAGCATGTTACGTGCTCAGCAGCGCATGTAGGGTAAAATAAGCTGGTGTCGGGATCAGATAGCTGTAGGTGTGAAGTTGTGTAAGCTCCACTGCGTTGAAAATCAATTGCACTTGTTATTATTCGCTCCCTCTATGGATCTCGGTCTATCCAAAATATTATTCTAAACCCCCCTTAGTACCTTCACACATATTTTTTGTACAAAAGCAATCTAATCCCTAGGGCCATAACACCTAACCGCGTCCTTAGCAAAAGATCACACTAAGAGACATGCCCTAATTAAGAACAAGAAATAAAGGTATGCTAAGCACTCTATCATCGAGTCCTAGTTATCACTGAAGGAACGAACTTACAAACATGCTCAAGCTGGATGTAATGCAACGAAAGAGAGACAAACATACACCTAGATTTTCCTAGAGTATCGGTTGTTACCACAACCTACTAAGACTTGGTTAAGCTCCGATTCGTCGAGGAACCCATTCTCTTCACTCTAAAATGACGAGTTTCAAACCATGCACACCAATGGAGGCTCCGCAACAAGAACTCCACCGAGAAAGATCATTTAAGTCTTTTGTCATATTCTCTAGGTCATGGCAATCAGCAAGTCCAAATGTAATGTAATGCACTACTGCAAAGTTGAAATTTCCTGACGGTTATCACTAGTACACAGGAACTCAGCACTGGCGGTTGTATACATATTTTTACTGGCGTTTTAGTGAACCGTCAGTGCTAGAGGCCAATAAAAATAATTTTCCGAAAACCTGGTTTTAAAAATAGCAAAATAAAAAAAATTAAATCTGGGAAAGGACCCACCGGCCAGCGCCCACCTGTCTCCGTCGAAGTCACAAGTCGCAGCATTTTTTAAAAAAATACGCGCGTTGCGCGGCTGCGGGAGTTCGAACCCGCGACCTCTCCCTCGCGCGTGAGCTCCTCTAACTACTCCACCCATCAGTCACTTGTGTCTTACTTGAATTAGGTTCGCCACGTATTGTTACGAAACCGATAGAAAATTGACTGTTTGAGGCTCTAAACGAAGTTAAATGAAAAAGTTGTCAACTACAAAGTTGCATAACTTTTCAAGATCTACAACTTTTATGTTGGAAGTTTCTCCATCCGAGGTCGTTTACAAAATTTAAATTTCAAATTTGACAAATTCAAACGTATTTTTCACCACCAAGATGATTTCAAATGAAAACGTTGTCAACTATAAAGTTTCATAACTTTTCGAGATCTACAACTTTTGTTTAGACAGTTTTTTCATACGAGATCATTTGAAAAATCTAAAAATTAAATTTTAGATGATTTCTAGTGGCAGGTCTGTTAAGGAACCGCCACTAGAAATTGATTTCTAGTGACGGTTCCTTAAGTGACCCGCCTGTAGAAATATGTCATTTTTAGTGGTGGGTCTCTTAAGGAACTGCCACTAAAAATTAATTTTTAGTGGCGGTTTTCTTAAGGAACCGTCTGTAAAAATGACGCTGATTTTTAGTGGCATTTCTCAAGCGAAACCGCATGTAGAAAAAAAGGCCAGCGTCAGTATAGAGCTTTTGTGTACTAGTATATTGAAAAAACTCTGAGGGTAAATATATTTTTTAAAACAATATTAAATAGAGAAACATCCTATACCAAAGTTGCAGTGCTGGACAAAATTTAGAACTGTGTAATTCAAACTTTTATTTGAGTTTAATTAGTAGCCAAAATATTCAACACAATATTACGAAATGTTTATGCAAAAAAGATATGATTCTGTATGTGAGTGTGTGCGGTGCAGTGTGTGTTAGTACCGATTAACGAAGGTTGTTAATGGAATTAACAGAGACAGTGAGACGGCCATCTCTGAAAAGCCCGGTTTAACAGTGAAGATTTGTCGGAGGCGAATGACATATGCCCGCCTTCTCTAATCCACTGCAGTGAAAGCCAGGCAACCGTGACGTAGATAGATACGTACAAGCAAAAAAAAAAAAGGCAAAGAACCAATTAAGCTAGAAATTAAAACAAGATGTGTTACATGCATCTTTATGAAAACGTGACGGGACACGACAGGCTGCGGGGAAGCACGTACGGATGGATCAATGTGCGCCACGGGCACGCGCGCATTTGTATGAGTATGCATGCATGATCACTGGAACGGGAAAGCTCGCTATCTCTATATATGAATGGTGAAGCAGCTTGGTCCTGCCGTTGAGAGGGGACGGGCCTGACAGCAGCACCGCAACCGCAGCAAATTAAAGCCTTCTCTTCTCCGGTCGTTCAGTCAGTCCGACTCGATCCGACCCGGCGGGCGGTCACCGATCAGCGCATGGAGCTTCCTCCTACTGCTTTTATTAGTCGCGTCCCGCGCCGATTCGGCCTGTGCAAATGCAATGCAAACCACCACCGACCGAAATCGACAGTAGAGCATGCGCGGGCAATGTGGTTGCGCGGCACCATGGGAATGGGAGCGTTTACGTCACGCCTCGAGCGCACCCGACGCGCCATGGAATGGTCAAGAAATTAAGCAGTACTACGTGTGTGCCCGTTCGTCGGTCGATTCAGCTAAAAAATGGTATGTGTGTGTGCGTGTGTGCACGTCCTTATTATTAGCTACGATCGACAGCGATGGCCCCTTACGCAACGTACTACGTACGTACACTTGGGCTGGGGGATCCAGATTCAGTGCCGTAGCTTCATCACGGCACGGCATACCTTACCTGCTAATATCCATGGTAGACTCCACATCCAACGCCAGCTTTGCGCGCCGCTCCGCTCCGAGTGCTGCATCCCGAGAATTAATACAGAATAAATTGCACGGCCGGTCAGTATTGGGTAGATTTTGTTTGGGTCCTCAAACTAGGGATGAAAATGGTACGGATATTTATTCGACCGTCCGTTCGACCGAATCTGTTTAGAGGTGTTCAGATCTGTTCGTATCCGAGTCCGGATATTCAATATCCGATACCGTATCCGTATCCGAATACTCAAATCGTATATTTATGATGTCGACGTCCAATCGTATCCTATCCGGCATGACTGACACTATCCGTATTCGAATCCGAATCCGACCAGAAATATGAAAACAAATATGATATCAGTGATATCCGTCCGTATCCGATCCGTTTTCATCCCTACCTCAAACTATAAAATTGTATATTTGGCTCTCTAATGTACTTAAGTGATCTTATTTGGGTCCCCAAACTATGAGATTGCACATTTCGCTCCCTAATGTACTTAAGTGATCTCGTCTAGGTCCAAACTAGACATTAAGAGGGTTAAAGACTAACATGATCGTCCACGTGGACATGATTTGACCACCGAACCTCGTCATAGATCACAACCGCCCCTGCCCACGAACTCGATATCAAGCTCCTCCTCTCCTCTCCTCCCCTCTCTCTGCCGCGCACGCCCAACTCTGTGCTATGCCACGCCGTATGCATACCACCTTTGCTCCCGTGCTCACCGGTCGCCACACCAACACTCCACACGACCCCGCATTCGCTGGATACTGACGCTAGCAGTGACACTATTGATGGTGACGGCGGCGACGTCCCAGCACGGGGTGGCGAGCAGCGACAAGTCGACACAGTTACCGATGTCATCCGCGGTGTGTGTGAGCTGGCATATTAGGGACGGTAGTGGCGAGTCCGGCGTTGTGCCACCACGCACATGGCCATGGAGGTCGGAGCTCGCACGGTGGGGCATGCAAGTCCGGCGGGGCGCGCAAGGCCGGCAAGGCGTATTGCAGCTAATGGCGCAGGGCATGGGCAAGCGCTGAGTACTTAAATCATATCCACGTGGACGACCACGTTAAGCCTCTAACCCTCCTAATGTCTATTTTGGATCTAGACGAGATCATTTAAGTACATTGGGGAGCCAAAAGTGCAATTTCAAAATTTGGGGACCCAAATGAGATCACTTATATGCATTAGGAAGCCAAACGTGTAGTTTCATAGTTTGGGGACCCAGACGAAATCTACCCAATACTTTAAAGACCGGCCGTGCAATATACTCATTAATATAATATTTCTTAAGCATCTTAATAATCTCAAACAACAACAAAATCAAAACTATGAAGTTGTACTTAATCTGTTTCAATTTATAACTGTTAACTCGTTTGACTTTTTCAAACCTAAGTTTGATCACTCGTTTTATTCAAAAGGTTTGTGCAAAAAAGTTAGATTTAACTTATTCTTGAAAAACTTCTATTAATGAAGTGGGTCATAACAAAAAAGTGATATTTTATACGAATTTTTGAATAAAACGAGTGGTCAAACTTAGGGCTAAAAAAGTCAAACGACTTATAAATTGAAACAGAGGGAGTAGGTTCTATCATGATCTATTTCATAAAAAAGTATTTCTATTTGACGCCATATAAAAAAATATGATTTTTACAAGCTGACACTTGTACGCGCGATTAATATACTATTAAAACTTTGTTTAATTTGTTTGACTATTACTATGATCACAAATTGAAAAAAAACTCAAACTTATAAATTTATAGATCTCGTTAAGGACTACAATTTTTATATAATATGCAATGACACTATAAAAGAAGATATTATTTTTTTTCAAAACGACAAAGGCTTATACGCGCGATTAATGTATTGCTGAAATTTTGTTTACGACCTCAAGTGAAAAAAAACTCAAAAGTTGAAAGTTGTAGATCTCATCGAGAGCTACAGTTTTCAATAAAAGTTGAACGGTGTTAGTTATATCTGTTCCGCTGACTGGATTGTACAACTGATTGTCTGATTATTTTAAGAAAAAAACATTACTGAATGGCTAACTGATGCTGGCTGATAAGTTCAAGTGAACAGAAAAAAAATATATGATCCAGCTCCAGGCGCTCTGGCCTGGCCCGGAGCAAAGCTTTGAAAATAGTTTGAAGAGCGGAGCGACGCGCACAGCTGGAATTGGGATCGGAAAAGAAAGAAGTCCTAGGGACCTGGTCCCGCGTAGTAGAGGGCCCTGCCGTTGGATGCGGAGTGTATGGTGGATATTAGGAGGTAAGGTACGCCGTGCCTTGATGAAGCTACGACACTGAATCTGGATCCGGGCTGGGGACGTTAGTAGATCACGCTGACGTGGACGATGGGTACCCCCTATCGCGCGCGCATGTGCACACGTAGTGTCTACCATCGGCGCGATATTGAGAAAAAAGTGGAAAATATAAAGAGATGAATGTAAAAAAAATATGATTAAAAATCGAAATATTTAAAAATAATATGAAAAAAGGGTCGCGCCAGCTATAGTGGTGAATAGTAGCCGAATCCCGAAGAGGCAGAGATTCCCGGAGCGTTGAAGAAAGCAGTTATAGTTATATAAAAAACTATTATATTATTTTCGATGGTGTTTTCGGATGTTATTGGAAGGCCTCCACTGGTAGTTACATGTTGGCATTTGTTAACGTAAACAGAAAATATTCATAAGTGCACGAATACCATTATATCTTTTATTCGTGAGTATTACAAGGTATCAATTTTCACGGAAAACACGAAGTGTACTAATCAAGTGTCAAGTTCATCTAAGGGCCAAAAGATAAGAAGTGTTTTTATGGGGTAGAGAGAAATTTTCTAAGGTTTCCTGAGCAATCTATGAGATCCATGATCATATTGTTTTAAGGTTATCTACTTCAGAACATTAGAACACTAGTCACAGACGGGATGAAAAGGGGACTAGGAAGTTCTGAGTATGGTTCTACCAACAACAATCCAATCATGGTGGAATGCATTGGCTCTTAAGGATGTCACCACCCGAAGCTACCACAAATATCTATGAAGGTTGGGTGCAATTCTAGGTAATCGCAAGACTAAGGATCACTCCTAATATATTGATTACTACTCTAGTTTAATTACGACTAGAGCACATAATGCAAGCATGAATCCAATAAATAGACTTTGAAAGAAATATTGAATATAAATAAATGGGCCAGAAAAACTAAAGTAATATTGTAGATGTATATTGAATGAAGATCAAGTACACCCGCAGAAGTACAAAGTCGAGGAAGATCTGATAGGCCCAGCTCCCCCTTAGCTCTCACCTTGCCCCTCTCTCTCTATATCTATACTACAACTAGATGAGATCCATTTTGAGGGACACTACAATTATTGGGGTGAATGCTTGAAACTCTTGATGTAGATGTGTTTGTTGACGATAATTATTGTATGATTTTACCTGTCAACTAAACATGAAATAAGGGTATAAAGGCAAACACCATCATAGAATAGGGTTTTAAATGACAGGATTCCACAGTTTTGGTTAATTAGTGTTTTGCAGGGTGTTAATCAGAAAAGAACCAAGAGAGACCCACATGTCGGACTAAAACATCGAATTCCACCGCGAAAGGGGATCAAGAATGGTCTAGAGAACACCAGAGACTCGCTGGCAGAAGCAGGGCCTACTTGGCAGCAGGGGGAGGTCGGCCGACCCACTGACCAGTTCGGCCGACCAATCAGAGATGAGTTTCCGCGTGCGCTTCAACCTGGACCCTCCACCGCCTTTGAGGATCAATCTCCACCGTCCGCCGAAGTCGGTTTGATCCAAGGGCTACAGTTCATCCCATCGGCCTATATATACAGCCCCAGACCCCCAGGGTTTCATATCAATTCATATCAATCAAGTCATATCCAGTTTAGAGAGCTAGACACCCTAGAATCATTTGATCTTCACCATCTAGAGCATAGCTACATAGGTTTAGAAGTAGAAGGAGGCAAGTTCTACTTGAGTTCCAAACTTGTCTGGAGCTGGAGGCTTCCCGGAGCCATTGTAAGCTCTCTCTTGTATCTTAAACCTCTTTTGAGTGCTTGAGATAAAGTTGATTGACATTGTTCTACTATTGATTATGTTCTCAATTATGTTATTCATTACTTATCTAGATTGTATACTTTGCATAGTTAGGATGCATTCATATTCATACATAGGTTTATATAGCTCTCATTCATTGACGTCATGGATGGGTGACCAACAACATGTAAGCATAGTGTCTAGATGTAGTTTGTCTGCAAATGCGCCTTATATTCTAGGTTCTGTGGTAGATCGCCGATGTGACACTCCCGTTGAGTGCTTTGTAGTCCACACTCCGAATGTAGGGAGAGTAGGATGTTATTATTACTATAGAAGGCCGGCTATGATCTTGAACTTCCTTAGTAATATTTCCTTAAGTATGAGTATGGTCTTTGCCATGTTTGCTAGTATAATTACACCAATGTAATATGTCTTTGAAAGTATAGTTAGAATAACTTAAGATATTCTTATGCTTCTGCCTAATCCATGCTAGTGCCTAGATAGGAAGTACTCTAAGTGATCATTATTATATATTGATTGACTGATTGATTGGTCGTTATGTTTATCATATATATCATTATTATTGTGACATAACCCTTGTTCTGCGTAAGTAGATCATGCATGGTTATCTTCATATTTGCATGTGCATATGACAATCAACTATCTATCTACCTGCATCCCATTTATTGCCAACCCTTCCCAGTGGTAAAATATAAATCGACAACCCAAAATACACTTGGGTAAAATGCTACAATGATGTATATTTTATCTGTGCGCTTGCGGATATAATATACTCCCTTCATCCCAAATTGTAAGTCGTTCTAAAAATCTTGGAGAGTCAAACTTTCTCAACTTTAACCAAGTTTATATAATAAGATAATAATATTTGCAATATCAACTAAGTATTATTAGATTCTTCATCAAATATATTTTCATGGTACACTTATTTGGTGTCATAATTCTTTATATTTTTCTCTATAATTTTGGTCAAAGTTGAGATAGTTTGACTCCCCAAGATCCTTGCAACGACTTACAATTTGGAACGGAGGGAGTAA
Source organism: Eremochloa ophiuroides (assembly GCA_038502445.1). Taxonomy (NCBI): domain Eukaryota; kingdom Viridiplantae; phylum Streptophyta; class Magnoliopsida; order Poales; family Poaceae; genus Eremochloa; species Eremochloa ophiuroides. The sequence goes on from JAHLJS010000009.1 coordinate 33,426,374, forward strand.
TACATTTTTCAGTCACTTGCTAGGAGGAGAGATCTTTTAGAATCATACTGGGGATGCCAACCTAGTTATTTCTAAGAGATAGAGGTTAAGAGTTCAAGTGATCTGTAGGCTAATCAGGTGGCACATTAATCTATACCTCCTAACATTTTTGGCGCCGTTGTTGGGAATAGAGTCTAACTCTATTTTTGGTAATGACGTAAGAAATGTCAATAGTGTTTTTGAAAGCGAAGGTCTGGCCCTACCTGTATAGGCTGGAGCGTCGATTCTTAACTCTTGGATCAAACTGACTTAAGCAACGTTGTAGATTGAACATAAGAAGTGATGGGGAATTGGTATTTGGAGGAGAGGCTGACTTCGGGGGGCCAGTCCTTATCAGCCCTTTGTGGTCTGCTGCAGGTGGTTGCCTTCTCGTGTCTTCTAAAGTATTCATGTTGTGAATTTCATACCTTTTTATTCCAAGCTCTAAATATAACAAACTATAGGTCCATTACGATTAGTGTGACAAGCTCTATGCAATGGTGAACTCTAATTCATCATTTAGGATACTTTTATTGAAAAATTAAATATCCTGCAAAACAAGTGAAAGCACCAAAACTTGTGGAACTTTTTGGAATCAAATCCTGTAACTAAATGTTGTGATTAATTCCATACCAATTTATGCACTAGATGATAGTTAAATATATGAGTTTCAAGACCGTCAACAAGTAGCTCCGAACTAACTCTTTACATGTCCTCGAGTAAAGGTTGAACATAAAAGTAATCATGATAATAACATCTTAAGATATAAAGCTAAAATAAATAGTATTCCAAAACATACCTCCTACTAGTGGGATATGTGGTGTTGGCTAACATATATCCTTGAGCGGTTTAAAAATGAAACAGTTTTCGAAGAAAAATATCTTCCCAAATTTTCATCTTACCAACTTTGAGTTTTTAAAGTTTTCACAAGAAAAGGCTTAGTTCACTGATCCTCAAATGGTACTCTCAATTCACTCAATGGTGTATGATTTCCTACCAAGGAATTTTGTAGTATTGCCTTCTTATTATATCCTACCTCCACAATGCTTATGTGGTGTTTTTGGGTACGACAAGGACATAGGATACTTACCTTGCATATGTTGTTGAGTCAAAGCTTGGATCCAATAGAGAGCAGTGCCATACTCTTAGATCAAGGTGCATGTGTGTAAATATGGTGGATAACCTAATTCTACTGTACCCTTTGAAAACTTATCTCTCTTTCAGAACATTGGAAATACTATGCAAAAAAATTAAACATGGGCTATCATATCCATTTATATTTTTTTCATTTTTCTCCCTTTTTTCGAGCGGGCCTTAGAGTACCAATTGTTTTAAATATCACAGGCACTTGTCTATTTTTATCTTAGGTAGACATCTTTGTACCCAATGTTTTATCTCTCCCTTATGAATAACTTTTGCATAGCCATATGTCTCTTTTTGCAACAAAAGTTTTTGAGAGATAGCAATAAGAACATCAATTGATCTCGGCCACCGATCCCCGGATCCTTCTACAAGTACCCTAGAGGCCTATAAGTGCTATAAATACCCCCCCCCCATCACATTAGTTGTAATCATCTTGTGATAGAGAGGAGATATGAGAGAATAGGCTTAGTCTCATTTCATTTTTAGCAAGGCTAGTAGTGAGAGTGTGAGTGGGAAGAGAAGCGTAAGGAGTAGAAGTCTGCAGAAGTCTCTTGTAACATCTCGCGAGCTTCCTTTTTAAGGTACTCTTCCAATCGAGATATAATTTCCTTTCTAGTATTTATACTTTCATCATTTACTTTCAGTATTTACTTTAGTAATTGCTTTAACTATTTACTTTTAGTACTTGAGCTGCGGTAGTACCAAGGAATTACTATATCGGTTGACATACTTTTAGTGTGGGATCTTTGCCGCTAGTTGGTACTTTAATCTTAGCGCGAGGTTAAAGTAGTAGCCTATAGTATAAGCGTGGTCTTAGACTAGAAGGTACCTTAGATTGTGGATAGGCCCACTGATAGTTGTGGTAGGTCTTAGGTGGTGATAGCCCTAAGATCCTCTGATTCCACCACGTTCGGCCTACTTGTTAAATTATAGGGCTATAGAGTACGAGGCAGCCTATTAAATTGAAAGTGCGCATGCCCCAAAGTGCTAGCTGGAGTCAACTTATCATATAACCTTACAACCCACTCTGTGAACTCATCACTATATATGCTATTTATTGCTTTGCTCAATCTCAGGACTAGTTTATTTTAATTAGTTATCCTTCATATCTAGATCGTGATTGTTCCTAGTTTACCATTAGAACTTCTAGCCATAGATAGCTTGCCTATGAAAATAAATACGATATTTGGTTACTCCCAAGAGAAGTGCTATATTGATATACTCTGTGCGCTTGCGAAATTCTGCAACAGTCATAGAAAATATCAATATCAACAATCATTTCTAGCGTCGTTGCCGGGATAGACTTTACCTCTAGTCTTGGTGATAGCATTAGTAATTGCCAACAGTGTTCTAAGTCAAACCTAGAAGCTCACTAACTTTTTGTAATCCAACTCGGTCGTCCTGAGCTTCTTTGAAGTCGATGACGCTTCGCCAGGCAGTGGGCCTAGGACTAGGTCCACAACCTGAAGGGGACCCCGATGAGAGACCCTATGAGTCTAGTATCGACAAGCCCCCAAACTCTTCATGGTTCGATCCTCAGAAACCTTCTTATCTCATAGAGTCGATCCGGGTTCTTCTAGATAAAAAAACGTGAAGTGATCTTGAAATCTTCAATGGTGTGCGATTTTGGAAAGGGAAAATTTGCTATAGGACAGGCAAAGTGACCTCTGTTTGCTAGTGGACATGCAAAATTTGACGATTTACTGGTGGACACTCTGATTCTTTACAAATTTGCCGGTGGACACTATGCCTAATACTCCCTCCGTTCCAAATTGTAAGTCGTTCCAAAAATCTTAGAGAGTCAAACTATCTCAACTTTGACCAAAATTATAGAGAAAAATATGAAGAATTATGACACCAAATAAGTGTACCATGAAAATATATTTGATGAAGAGTCTAATAATACTTAGTTGATATTGTAAATATTATTATCTTATTATATAAATTTAGTCAAAGTTAAAAAAGTTTGACTCTCCAAGATTCTTTGAATGTCTTACAATTTGGGATGGAGGGAGTAAGATATTTCTGTTAAATAGATATAAAAACATATAAGTGCCCAAAAATTATACTATAAAATCTTCTAAGCTCTAAATGTTGAGAATTACAAAGTAAAAATATTGTGTTCCGCTAAATAACGATTTTGCCCCTCTTCATAAATATAGAAAGTTAACCATTATCAATGTGTTCATATATTTTTTAAGAACACAAAAAATCTTGGAAAAATCATAGAATGTGTATGACACCAAATCATGACTATGTTAAAATATCAAGTCAAAATAACAAAGTTTAGTATACCAATTAAGCTTGACAGAAGATAAATCTATAACTAAGTCATGCTAAATATACCATTACAAACATTACTATTTTGAGCTAAAATTTTTAGCATAGTCAAGATTTGGTGGCGTACACATTTTTTGGTTTTTAAATATCTTTAATGTCATACAAACATATTAACAAATAATCATGGTTAACTTTGTCTATTTATGAAGAGGGATAAAATGGTCACTTTAGTGCAAAACAATATTTTGCCATGTAGTTCTCATTATTTAGAGTGTAGATGATTTTATAGTATAATTTTTGGGCACTTATATGATTTTATATCTATTTTAAAGAAATATCTTATTAGGCATAGTATCCACCAGCAAATTTGTAAACAACAAGAGTGTCCACCAGCAAATCATCAAATTTCGCATGTCCACTAGCAAACAGAGGTCACTTTACATGTCTTGTAACAAATTTTCCCTTTTGAAAAAAGTGCACCCGTTGGGTGTAGCCCCGAGACTCTAGCTATTTGAAACAAAGATCTGGAGCTTCTTGAAAGTTGACATGGGTTCTTCTAGAGAGAAACCATGGAGTGGTCATGAAATTTTCAATGGTGTGCGCTTTTAAAGAAAGCGCACCCGTTGGGTGTAACCCTAGATCCTCTTGCTGTTTGGAACAAAGAGCTAGAGGGTCTTGAAAGTTGACCTGGGTTCTTCTGGAGAGGAACCATGAAGTGGTCTTGAAATTTTCATTGGTGTGCGCACCATTGAAAATTTCAAGACCACTTCATGCGTGTTGACACTTCTTAATATAATCACCAAAGTTAGACAAGCTCTAACCACAGTAATAGCGCCAGGAATGATTACTGGTATAAGTTAACTCAAAATAATAAACACTAGGAATTATCTAGAAACGGACAGATATCGATATAGCATTTCACCCGGGAGTATTCCAAGGTATCATTATTAATATTTTACTAGAAGAAAAGCGAGATTACCCCGAAGCTGATCTTAACCCCTGAGCAGCTATCAAGGATGGAGAAAATAGTGCTATGGAGGAGATAACTAAGGCTTCTAGTTCTAATCTCATGAGATATGATATTATTATTCTTAATGGGGAAATCACTTAAGGAGGATATCATCAAAGGATAAATCCCTTAGTAATGCAACCCTACTATTCCTACTCACGGGACATGGACTATAGAGACTCAACGGCACAGTCACCCCGCGATCTACCACCAATCCGAACAGTCAGGATGTATTTATGAGCTACCTAGTCTAAGCACCGCACTTACACTATGTAAACTACTTCAATCAAGGACCTGCCAAGACTAAAGCATTCAAAAGAGACATAAACTGAAAGAATAGTATTAGCAATGTTACTTACTTGAATTAGAAGTTGAACTTCAAAGAAATCTTCAGAAGCAAGTTCCAGAGAATAACTTGAATCCGTCGGTACAAGTCATAGAGCAGTCACCGACAGGCTGACAACTCCTCCAACTCCTTCCCAACTCTCTATCTCTCTATTTCTAAATAAGACTACCCCTAATATTGAAAGACTACAAGGCTACACTTCTTCTTGATCCTTGGCTCTTTATTGTCTCTACGGTTTCAACCCGTGGAAGATGGTGGACTACTTCTAGGATATGAGAGATATGAAAACCTGGGGCTCTGGGGCTATATATATAGTCCAAAGTGATGAATCTCAGCTCTTGGATCAAACTGACCTTGAGAAACGGACCAGATGCAATGTCAAAGGCGATGGAGAACTGACATACGAAGCCGGAGGCTGACTGGTGGGGCCAGGATTCGGCCAAACCCCTCTGGCTGCTATTTAGGTCCTGCTTTTGCAGGTGAGTCTCTACTATTCTCTAGAATGTTCTTGACACAGAGGCCACACGAATTTTGATAAATTTGTATGACATGTGGGTCCTCTTTGGTCCTTTTTCCTGTTTACTCCCTACAAAATACAGATCCACCAAAACTAGTAGAATTCTGTCAGTTAAAACCCTATTCTACGTCGATAGTTGCATTTATACCCTTTTCCATGATTAATCGATGAATAAAATCATATGAAAACTACCATCAACAATGCGCTTTTGAAAAAAGCGCACCCGTTGGGTGTAGCCCCCGAGCCTCTTGCTGTTTGGAAAAAGAGCTGGAGGGTCTTGAAAGGTTCAAAAAAAGTGTCTTCCTCTGTGCGTATGTATTCTGCAGCCCCCGAGCATGTGTCCGGGTTCTTTTAGTCATTGTTGGTGATATGGACTCGGTCACAGGCTATTTTTTGGAATTTCCACAACTGTTATTGCTCTCCTTCATATCTTGAACGTCTTGTCTGTACTGTGCACTGAATATTCTTTGAATATGCCATTCTGTTGTACTGTGTTTGCTTGAGCTGTACCATGTTGCCTTGATTTGTTGTCATGTACTCTTTGGACCTTACTTTTTGAAGTGTTACTTCATCCTATAAATACTCCCATTTTGAAGTTTGGTCTATATAGTATCTTGAGTATTTTGCAGCCATGGAAAAGCTATTTCTTGATCCTGGACAGCCCCTAGGCTTCTGCATTAGCTTCTTGTAGGTTGAATAAATCTTGTGAATGAGATTAGGAGGGAGCTAATCCCTGTTCGGCATAATGCTTTCTTGACCTTGCTATTTTCCTGTGCCATACTAGAATTGATCCAAGACTTAGATGTAGATTGTAGTTTGATTCAAGAAGCACCTAGCCTGCTTGCTCTAGACAGTCCTGAGGTGCTAGGTTGGCCCTGCAATTTGATCCTTCCTTTGGGGAAAACAGCGAGTTTGGGATGTATTTTGCCATGACCTGCTTTATGTAGCGGTAATAGGATTGAGCTCCCTCTATCTTGTGGTCTCATGCACTTAGCGTGGATGTGATCTCTCACGCGTAGTCGTTCTAAAGGCAAGTTCTTTTTGGTTTTTGTTTGCCGAGTTCATTGGGCCTTGTAGAACTTGTATTCTTCTGGGTTGTCGAGCGCTGTGAACTTGCTAAGCTCTGTCTTGGTGTACTTTCTTCTATATCATTTTTAGTGAAATAAATGTTTGGTAGTTGAAAAGGTCATGTCCCTTGAATATTGTATTCATGCAGTGTTTTGACCGGTTTTTTCGCTTCCTTCTTTTATTGTGCTACCAGTGGGCTGATTTCTTGTGCTTTTTGTCAGCAGAAATTGATGCCCCCTCTTCGCCATTGCTTCTCTGGTCTTGGCTTATGTGTCTTTCGTTTGGTCTATAAATACTCCACCTCTGCGCGCTCGTTTTTTAGATAGTCTTTGCCCTTGGATAGCGATGGACATGCTGGTTAGTGAAACTGAGCAGCCCCAGGCTTGGAGATTTGTCTTCATTTTTGTAGTGGGTTAAAGAAATCTTGTGATAGGGACTAGCTGCAGGTTAGTCCCGCGATGGTAGGTGATTCCTGAGCCTAGAGGAGTAGATTGAAGAAATCTTGTGACATGGGACTATGAAATTGATTTTTGTAATCCCATGTCAATTCTTCTCAAGATTCTACTTCTTATCAGTCGATTAAGCCTTCTTGGGGTTGTAGAACCTTAGGTGGACTGATAGCTGATGTTATCCATCCGTCCTGGGCTAGGAGGGGATCTACCACCATCATCCTTTTCTTAGGCTTGCCATTCTGTTGTGCAATTGGCCTAAGTTGTGTGATTCCTACTGGTTACCTACTGAAAGGGTCGTGATGTCAGACTAGAGGGGGTGAATAGTCTGACAAAAAATAGTCGCAGCGGAAAATAAAACCTAGTCGGTTCTAACGACAATTCACCCCTCTAACTAAGACTCTAAGCACCTTCCAAAAGATCCTAATAAGAAGCAAAGGTGCAAGCCTAGCTTGAGCTTCCCTAAACCGTTCTAGCGCAAGGTCACACAAACCTAAGCACTAGTACTTTAAGCACGGGGGAGCTCCTACCAACTAGCAAGCAAAAGTAGGCTTACTACATGCTCAATGACAAGGATACACAATCCTAATCTAGGAGCGCTACTTGTTTAGTTACACATACTAAACAAGAAACTACTTAAGGTGAGTGGCAAGCTACACAAGCTAACCGGTCTCACAAGAGCAACTACAACTACACAAGTAAAGTAATGCACAAAGTAAAGGACTTGTGTAGAAGGGAACAAACCACCGCGAAGGATGGGAATATGTTGACGCGGTGATTTATTTCCCGGAGGTTCACTTGTCGCCACAAGCTACGTCCTCCGTTGAGACAAGCTCCAAGGTTGCCGCCGGTCCTCTTGCTAGTGGTGACCAGCAAGTCACACTCTCTCACGTGGAGTGCTTACCACAAGCTCTAGCACTTGACTCGGCCAGACCACTTGTCGCTCTTCACGTCTCGCTCTACTAGCGATGCTCTTCGCAATCTCCCGCAGGGTGAGCTCCAACCCCTAACATAGTTTCTCCGGAGCCAAGCACAATCTTCTTGCTTGCTTTCACGGAGCCTCTCGCCACCAAGCCATCTAGGAGGTGGCGACCTCCAAGAGTAACAGGCACCACCGGCTTGCAACTCGATCACCTAGTGTCACTCGAAGCAATCTCACAATGCAATGCACTAGCAATCAATCACTCACTTTTCGAATGCGAAATCTATGAGCACAAGTGAGTTGGAGAGCACTAAGCCATGCACAAGCAAGGGAAACACATTCCCAAGGTGCAAAACACTTTCTACAGCCGGCCATAGCCTTCTACTTACAGCCCTCAGCTCAAAAGAGCCGCTTCCAAACAAAAAAAGCCGTCGGACCGACCGTCAAACGCTCACAAGCGCCACCGTCGGATTAATGTCCAGAGTCCGATGCCCTGGATCTCCACCATGTGTCAATAGCCGTTCAATGTCGATCATTGAAGCACAATGGCTACCTCACACGCCAACTTCTCCACTGTCAGACGCGCAACCCGTCGGACTAACGAAGCCGCCCGTCCGACGCTTCCAGAAACCACACCGAGAGCTCCAGACCCCGTCGGACGTTGTCCGACGCACAGCGTTAGACCAATGCCTGGCGTCCGACGCCATGAACTCAGCACGCCGCACAGTTAGCCAGAGCGTGAACTCAGCTCGCCATGCCGTCGAACCGTGAACCAAAGGTCCGACGCTTCGTATTCAACCTCTATCGGACGATCCGACTCTTACAACTACCAAACACCATCAGACCGGAGCAATGGTCCGACGCTCCCACAGCAACCAGCGTTCAAGGCTTGCACTCAACTGAGCAGAGTCTAGGGTTAGCCGTCGGACTGAAACCAATAGTCTGACGCTCCCTGACCTTAGCGTCCGATGCACTTCCACTTCACCAAAAACCTTTGAATCCTGCCTTGCAAGCTCGGCAGGAGGAAGAGGGAGAATCAAACCCTCTCTAGCTCACAACTTCATCTCCAAACACCTTCACCTTTGCAAATGTGCTAACACAACAAGTGTACAACCTCAAGTGCATGTGTGTTAGCTTTTCACATACATTTTTCAAAGGGGGTTATCACTCTTTTCACCATGCCACTCGATCCTATCAAAGCATGCAAGTTAGATCACTCAAGTGACACTAGATGACCGATATGCAAACAAGTTTGCCCCTCTTGATAGTACGGCCGTCTATCCTAAATCCAGTCAAGCACTTCTCTACTCAACCTGTGACAGAACCACCCAAATCACCGGGCCCACGTGCACCATCATCGTCCTTAAGGACCTCCGGTTACTGTGCGCGAGTTCCTTGCAACCTAGGTGGCCTGCCGGGTTTCCTTGGAAACTCTGATTTCCCCCAGGATCTCATTGTAAAGACCTTGCATGTATTACAATAGTTTACACAAATAATGTAAATCAGAGTAAAGTTGGGTTTTTAAAAATATAAATGACATTATCCCAAACCAGAGTCTCGCAGTGGAGTAGCATCATACAACTATACACCGTGCCCAAGGGTTACATCATTTACACATCATCATCCATGTCCGATCCGCCGACCGGCTTGGTTCCAGGTACTGTAAGCTCGACTCACCTGCAACAGGGGTTAATAAACCCTGAGTACACGGGGTACTCCGCAAGACTTACCCGACTAAAGAAAATGGGGAGAAGACTCAGGAATGCAGGCTGAGGGGAATCAAGGTAAGCTTTAGCAAGAGTCAAAGTATCTTGAGGAAAAGCAATACTAATCTTGAATCCTGCTTTCAATATTTTAACTCAATATTATTTTAATCAATAATCATAGATCTCAGTTCTTTCATATGTATCCTTCAATTCCAATTACTTACTCATTCTCAAAAACATTCTAGTTCTAAACCACTCTTCAATGTAGGTGTAAGGATCAAGTCTCCATGGCCAAGGAGAAACGACGATTCGAATCGATTAGTACCCAGCTAGGGATCCCTAACCACACTGCATATGTAGCACCTAAGCTTACATATACCCACCCCGTATACCACAGCTTTTTCAAAATCTGAACCAGTCCTGCGCCACCCGAGAGCACAATACTCCTCTCGTCTCCAGGCACGCCGGCCACGAGGGTACACGCTACTCTCGCCATCTCTCCACTCCTAATGTGTGGTTGTCGGTTCAAGTAGTAGAGCCACCGAAGTCAGGGCTTCCCGGAGTATGTGGTTAGTTGCAAAGGCTCGATCACAGCAGGCCGACAACGAATGATCCCTAATTTCTTTTTCCGTTGGCGACAATGCATTAGGACTCTAACCCAAGTACAAGTGTCCCATCGGTCTTCGAATCCCTTTTTCCGCCGGTGACGATGCATTGGGACTCCAACCCAAGTACATGACCACCGAACAGAAAATCCTCTCCCGTCGGTGACAATGTACTAATCAGGTGCACAGCCACCGAACGAGAACATTACCAATCCCCTTTTTCATGAATTAATCAATAATATATCACCATAGCTCAAAAATAGCATTTTGTGCAAATCTAAATTTTTCAAGCAGGGCTAAGCTTTTTTAAACATTTTATTTTTAAATGGGTTGCGAATATTTCATTGGTCAATGTTGGCAATGCATCAATTGGGTTATCAATCAACTCCTATCAACTTAATGCAGTGGATTAACTCAAGTTATAAACATTTTTTAAATCACAAGGAGGGAGCCGAATGCACGGGGGCTTGCGTGTTGCATGGAGTAGATAAAACTCTGAAGTCAACCACCGAGAAAGATCCACGTCCACCGAGTGAAGACCTTACTCAGGATTTTCTCCAGATAAAGAATATCGCGCGTTCACTACACGAAATAATAATAATACAATGCTCAACATGATGATATGTATGCCATGACGCATAAGATGCACTAAATTGTGAATTATTAAAAAGTAAACTTAATTTAGAAAGTTGAGTACAATTTTCCTTCGCGATAAAGTTGCAAGTCAACTTCACTAAACAATGTGATGATTCCATAATTAATTTACTGGACATTTTAACAGTCATAGAAAGCCGCATGAATCGACTTATACTACTGTTAACCAAGTTAATAATGATTTCACACAATGATTAAGGGTGTCAAGGATCATTTTAAGTTAATGACTAGGGTCATCAATCAATCCAAAAGTCACACAAAAACCTAAGTCATTAGGATTTCCATTTATTTTATTAATTGATTAATAGAGCATTAAATGATAAATAATTAAACTAATTCCATTTGATCCCAAACTTTTTCTACAGGTAGCTCTAAGCCCAAAACAATACCACATTAAATTTCATGATTTTTGGATGAGTGTAGAATTTATTAAAATTCATCAAATTTGATTTTATGAATTAAAATACAGATTTTTAGCTCCTGCAGCAATTGCTCAACTTCATTATTTAATATTTTTATAAAATACTACACACCTCAGAGAGTATATGTAAATATCTTCATGATTTTTGGAGCAACACAATAATTCTTATAAAAATAACGATCTGCAGCACTATTCAAACTCTCAATAAATCAGAAAACCAATTTAATTCGCGGAAAAATGAAAAAGCTAATTTGGCCCGATACAGCCCACGAGAGAAACAGGCTGGCCCAACTCGGCCTGCCCGCACGCGCGCTGGCGATTTTGCACATAACCCCTTGCAAGACTCGGATCTCAACCCACGGTCCACCCTGAACTGTTCACATGAGTCAGATCTCTCTCAGTTAACCCCCTGGGCTTCCTTCTATACGACCCGCGAGGTCCTTCTCTTTACTCTCCCACGCTGACCATGACGAAGGTGGCGATTGACTGCCGGCTGATCGTCGACGGCAGCATCTCCGACGACGGGGAGGGATGCTATGCACGCTCCACTACTCTGTGCACCCTATGGTCAAGATGGTTGGGTTGATTAGGGTCCAAGGCTCGCTCGATCGCGGGTATGGCGGCTCTGCAGAAGACCGACGACCCTATGCGTGGCGGCGCACGTGCGCAATGACGGTTAGGGCCCGGTAGGGTTCAAGGAGATGATGCGCTGAGCAACAAGACCTTACCCAGAGTGGCGTGCTTGCGCTGGTTGGACCGGAGACGGAGTGGAGCACGGCGTCGACATTGATGGCCGCGGCGGCAGCTTTAACCGCGGGCTTCACCGGCGTTCAGGTGGCTCCAGTGCAGTAATCGAGAAACCAACAGGCCAATGAGCTTTCTGGGGTTACGGAGAACAAGAAACGAGAGGTGGAAGGGGAACCACCTTACTAAAGAGAGCTCGCCACGGTGAAGGAGCCGCGGCGGCGCGTCTGCCGGCCGTGAAGATGAAAATGTCCGTGCAGTCAAACTCGGCAACAAGGGACGTCAGGGGATGGCTCAATCAGAGGGTACGGAAGAATAGATGCTATCTGTGAAATGGGGAAACTTGTGGTGGCTCGAGGACGACGCATTTCATCGGGTACCGAGGTGATGCCGGCGGCGACAATGAGGAAAGGGAGGGGAGCAGAGGCATCCTAGGGCCTTATATGGGGAACAGACTTGAGCAAGGCATGGCCAGGGCCCCCACGAACTCGACACGCCGGAGGCAGGCTCCGACCAGCCCCGGGCAGTGCCGGCGCGCGGCGCGGCACGCGCGGCCCTGCCGCGAGCAGAGCAGAGCCGGACCCCCCTTGATCACTGTAGCAGCACCTAAGTCAAAGTCTATTTTGATCATGATCTACCAATTTCATGTAGCAACAGGAAAAACTCCAAAAATAAAAGTTGTGGAGAATTTTATGTAGAACATTTTTACTTTTTGAACCAAGTTCAAATTTAAAATATTTATGAAATTATCAGAAAGGGAGTAAATCCCCAATTTGAATTTCATTTGCAATTCAATCAAATTCTCAAACTTTTTCTCAACTATATGAAAATCTGTAAAAATAAATATTGTCCCATTTGTCAAGTTCTACAACTTTCATTAAAAGAGTTTTGTTAGATTCTAGATAATTTTTGAAATAGAATTTCAATTTTGAATTTCAAAGCATTAATTTGAGTTTTATTTGAATTTCCACTGCATAACTTCAAAATCTCCAAAAATAAAAGTTGTTCCATTCTAAAAGGGCTAAAACTTTTATTAAGGAATCTTCACTAGATTCTTGCTAGTTTTGAATTCGAATTTCAAAGTTAAACTTTAAAGCATAGATTAAGGTTTTATTTGAAATTATTTTTAATAACTTCTAAATTGCTCAAAATAGAAGTTGCTCGACTTTTAAATGTTCACAACTTTTGTTTAAGGCCCAACCCTTAATTCTGTTTAGTTTTTAAATTAGGGTTTTGGTCCCGATTTTGGGTTTTTAATTGATTTTGATTTGAATCTCTAATTTGATTTAATCATACATTCACAAGCAAGTACTTATATAACCAAATCACTCTAAATTTCCTATGCACAACCACCTGTGTGAATAAAAATTATTTTAGTGATACACAGTAATAATGAGTTTACGCGAGATGATTTGCATGCAATCATGATGACATGGCAGGTTTTAGTTATAGTAACACCCGGGGTGTTACACAACCTTAGACCGGTGAAATAGAAATGCCCTAGGTTATAACTTTGCCTTACACTTTCCATTCCAATCACCATCTTTATCTCCTTCTCCATCTCCAACTCGATCGATCAGGTGCAACACATGCACCAACACCTCAACAATGATATGATCCACATCATATCATCACGTGGCTTTTGGTTCATCGATCCTCGACTTGCTTGCTCTTCACCATTGCGTTGGTTCATCGGAGCTAAGCCATCATCCGACTTGCCCTTCACACTTGCAACCGGTTCGTCGACGCGAATCCTTGTCTTGATCTTCTCCACCTAGCCACATGACTCCGTGTCATGTCTCATGTGCATTTAGCTTCTTCATCACCACATGTGTGAGCGAGGCAACACTCTCCAAGCCATATCCACCTCCATGGCATAATTGCTCACACACATGTACTTCTGGACTAAACTCCTATGTAATCAACACTTAAACACATATTAGTCCACCTAAGTTGTCACTCAATTACCAAAACCAAACAAGGACCTTCCACCTACGCAGCACGGCTCACTTTGCTACAGTGTGAGACCCGCCCCAGGATTATTGGGATGATTAGTGCGTAGGTGCTTCGTATCCGGGTTTCGCAACTTGTCTCCTGAAGATGGTTCGTGCATAGCTTTCTGGACCCAAGTTCTTCAGGGCTTCCTGATAGATCTTCTTTTCTGAACTTGTTATATTTTGTAATCTGTCGTGTTGTAACTTTTCATGAAATGAGACAACAGACCTTAGTCCTGTGTGATGTATCCAAGTTGTATGATGTATCTAAGTTGTTTGAATAAAGCTCTGAGCTATTTTGAAGCCCCCATATTGTGAGTATCTTATATGAGTTGTTTGTTTCCATTGTGAAACTGAGTAGCGTCTTTTCTGCTAGTCTATGTATGCGGTTCTCTCTGATTGGTCTTTACCCTATACTATTTTTGAAAAGGTGCATCGTGTTTTAATGCTATGAGTGTGAGTGGTGATGCCACCTCGATCTCCAAAATAGACGGGATGTGGCATTTTTTTGTTTCCTTTATAAATATTTGCATTTGCAATCTCTTTCATCTTGTACATCTGTCTTCCTGCTTTTTGCGAAAAAATTGTGTTGTTTGAGCTACGCATCTAGATCTGTTAGCTCCATTACCATCCTTTTCCCTGTTTCCTCTTCTTTGTCTCTTCCCAGTGTATGGGCCAAGGGAAGATGTCGCAGAAGGTAGAAGTTGACAAAGACCAGATGTTAAAGAAGATCAAAAACCCTTAGTTTTTGGCGAGTTTTTGGCCATGAATTCTACTGCGAAGATTTGGCCTACACCTAGGGTTGATGTGGTGAAGTTGAAGGAGCTTGAGGATGATGGACTCATTCAACCTCAGCTTATGTCTAGTTGGACTGCACCTAGTGAACACCAAGTTCCTACCCAAAATCCGGGTGAAATTGTTCTTTTTGCCCCCTTCGTACGTGCGGGTCTCTGTTTGCCCTCTTCGATCTTTTTCCGTCATTTCCTTCTTTATTTTGGTATCTATCTTCATCACCTTGCTCCAAATGGTATCCTGTGTCTCGCTTATTTCGTGCATCTTTGTGAAACCTTTCTTGGTATTCCCCCTTTGATTTCATTGTTTAGACATTTCTTTCGCCTAAAATTGAACCCTGTTGATGGCGTGACTCCAGTCCTTGGGGGTTGTGTTATCCAATTCTACAAGGTAAGAAAGCAGACTTGTTTGATTATACTCTCTCTAGTAACATCAAAGATTGGAAGATGAAGTGTTTCTATGCTTTCACTCTCCTCCGCCTCTTGACGCTCATTCTGATTCTCCACAGGTTTCCAACTCGTGGGATTAGGAGCCCCTTTCTTCTTCTAATCTTGCCCAGATTCAACCTTTTATTCTTTGGATTTGAACACTAAAATAGATGGGTTTGACCTTTTTTGGCATTGTTGCTAGTTTTATCCGTTGTCGGGTTCAACCTCTCATGGAGAGGGAGAATTATGGCTTCGAGTATACTGGTGTTGAAGATCCTTCTCGGCTTATCTCTGATGTCGAATTGTCTGATGACGAAGTCTTGGCACGTATGTGCAAGATATTGAAAGATGTTGCTGTCATCCCTCCTCGGTTGGAAGATATTCAGTTGCTAACCCTCCTCCTGT